>VZRU01005837.1:0-30833 GCA_013398155.1 Pedionomus torquatus
CCCCCCACCCCAACCCGCAGGGAGGGGGTATATATCTTTGTCAATATTTAGCGGCTGTACCCAATAACCTGCCGTGGCGAGTGAAGAATTCCTGGAAATAAAGCCCCGTGCCTTTTATTGCCGCTTCACCGCCGGGGAAGGGTTTGGTTCTCTCTGCCCGGGTGGGTGCGGGATTGCGGGTGGCATCCCCGCAACCTAAAGGTGGCAGCCTGATGGTTGCTTGGTGTTTATTTTTCTTTTTCAGGCTTGACTCTTTACGTTTGTGCACACATAGAAACGTTTGTGCACACATAGAAACGTTTGTGCACACATAGAAACGTTTGTGCACACATAGAAACGTTTGTGCACACATAGAAACGTTTGTGCACACATAGAAACGTTTGATGGGCAGCTGGGCTACATCCCTAAAGGTGATTTCTTCTTCTTCTTGTTGCTGCTGCTTCCCCCAGCCTTGAATGAAGGTTTTGGGCCGCCGGCTCGGTACCGGCTTCCCCCCGCGGGTGCGGGGTTCGTGGTGTGGGACCGAACCGCCGGCTCCCCCGGGGCTGCCCCGCTCCCTCCCGCTGCTTATCGTCCGCCCATCGCCTTGATCTGTCTGTCCGTCCTGTTGTGGAGTTACCAAAGCCCCGATTTTTGTTTTTGTGCGTTTCAAACCTGCGATTATATCGCAGTGCCCACCCCCTTCGGGCGCGGGGGGAAATAAAGGGGGCAGGGATGGCTGCGATTGATTGATTAGGCTGCGATCATCACCGTATTAATCCTGGTGCTGATCGGTTTGCTTCTGCTATGTCGGGCTGAGGCTGGGTTGAGGATCTCTTGCATGAAATGAGCCTTCCCCTGTTTTCTGGAGTGTCCCTGTAGACAGGGAGATGGTAAATGTGCCTTGGAGCCCAACCGATTTAAAAAAAAAAAAACTGCTCGCCTCTCCCTCGGTGTCTGCAAAAACAGAGATGTTTCTTTATTGCATCTTGAGGCTTTAATTTCTTCTGCTGTGTGGTTTTTTTTTTTAATTATTATTTTTTATTTTTCTTCAACGTACTCCTTGTGAGCTGCTGTTGCGTGCCTCTCGCTTTCAAAAAGATGTGCGCCGTTGGGAGGGAAGGAGCAGAGAGATCAATTTTCTCCATTTTTTAACTGTGAAGGGAAAGAATTGAGGAGCTAGAGAGGCTTTTCTGAAAGTAGTAGTTTCAGGTTGAAAAGAAAGGGAAGTTCTTTGGATGCACTGGCAGGCTGATGACAGAAAAAACCCAAACCAACACCACCCCAAAATGTGAGCAAGAAGCGAGTAGATGGAGTCTGTAACGCGTGTTGAGTAATACTGTGTTTCATTAGCCCGTGAATGCCAATTAACTCCTTGCAAATTAAGGCCCAGCTTAGGCTTTTGCCTGGTAGGGGCAGGGCCAGCCAGGGCTGGAGAGTCTCAGTCTTTCTTCCAGGAGCTGGACTTTTTGGCTAGAGCTGTTTTCAAGAAGGAAGATTAATCTCTTCAAGTTTAAAAACAAAACCTTCAGGAAAGGGCTTACGGAGGATCGAGTAGTGTGAGGAAAGAGAACAGGAGAGGAGGGGGAGGTCTGGGCTAGCCTTTAACTGCTAGGATTCACGCTCACAATTAATTTTTTGTTGTCTTACCTGGTACAAAACACCTTCAACTAAAACTGCCCACCCAGCTCTGGCAGTAAAATAAGGCAGGAACAGTATGTTAAGATTTTCGGTTCCAGTCCTCTGAAGCATTTGCAGTTGCCACTTAGCTAAAATGACCCAATTAACAACCTCCCAAATGAAATATCTTCTTCTGAAGAAGATCTAGGCATTTAGATATGGGAAGATATGCTGAAAAACTTGTCTTAGCTGAATACTGCCTCTAATCGATCGTCTTTGTAGTTTACAGTTTAATAGCCTTTGTTTTCACGAGTTATTGCTGAAAGAATTTTGCTGTTAGGGGGAAAAATGATCTCCAGAGCAGATGTTTTGCATCTCTTCATATTCTTTTCTCTCTCCACAATAGTGGAAGGAAGATTAATCTTAATTTTTATTTGTTTTTCCTATATACTGTGTCATAGCTAAAAGGCACTTCCATTTTCGGTCAAACAAGCAAGGCATTCCTAAATAGGAATACAAAGGAGTTACAACAGGAGGGGAGAGAGACCCATCCCTTTAATGCTAAATTATATAAAATCTGTTCATGGTTCTATGACAGAACCCTCTTTGAAATGCAGGTAGCTTGAGTGGAAAGCTGCTGATTCGAAACCGGTCATTAAAAAATTCGGAGAATTTCCTGAGATTTTGTTAGAAAGGCACAGAAATAAAAATAAGGAGACCCTTTGTTAAGTATGTGCGGGTGGAACAGCGCGTCTGATGTGCAGAGCTCCAACTGTTTGGAGGTTTTTCCATCCTGGGAGTGGGTTTAAGATGACGCGTAAACACGGTGTTTTGTTCCTTTTCTACCTTGAGCATGAGAGGGGTTTTGATTTTTCACTCTTGGGTATGTTTACAACGGGAAAGACCAGAAAGGAAGGGGTTAAACGTTTGGAATAAAAATAATGGGTTTAGGTCTGATGATACTTCAGACTGATAGATAGCTGGATGGATCTGTTCGAGTTAGCTCTGAGCTTTTGTTTGTCTATCCAGGCTGTATTTTATGTTTCTGATGTTAATAAACAGTAGCTCACGCTGCTTGTTTAATCTCTCTCCCAGGTTGCTTTAGTGAAAACCCTCATGACCTCCTGAGTGTCAGCATTACACACACCTTGCTGTTCGCAGCAGCGTTTTCATGTACACCTGGTGGTTAGCGAATGTTGTTAACTTGGGGACTTGGATAATTCCTCCCCTAATTGAGGCTGTGAATAGAAAATGCCTGAGCCTTGAAGGAATTGGGTGTCAGCTGGGTTGAGCAAAAAGGAGGAGAGGAGGGAAGTGTTCGGGGAGTGATGGTGCTTGGAGTCCATGGGAAGGAGCGGTGAGACAGGCAGTACTTGGACTTCCTAAATTTTTTTCTTTTTTTTTTTTTTATTGGATTGTGTCAGATTGCTCTTTCAAAGCCTTTCCATACCAGAACTGGAGCAAAGGCTTGTGTGACTCAGAAACCAAAAGGGTTAGGAAATGGTAGCGGCTTAGCTAATATCAGGCCAAATGTGTTGAGAATGTGTTGAGGAGTGGGTGTGGAAAGAAGATGCGTGTTAGAAGTTTCAGTGCTGAACCGGGATTTGAGAGGGAGAAATACTCCTTGCGTACAGCGGAGGAAATTTAACTCGGTTCTGAAGCATGTGGTGAGAAGCCAGGAAAGGAAGGGGCTGCAGAGAAGGAGAAGACGGATCAAATAGTTTAACGACAGGACAACAGAAGGCATGGTTTATTGGGTTTAATAGGGAAATTGCTCAGCTTTAATGAACTGTTGTGTTAATTTTTATGCCAGCTTTTCTCTGACCAGTTGTTCCTTCAAAGTCATTCTAGAGTGTAGTAAAAGCCTAACTCCAGTGATGCTGAAATTGTTTTCGTCTTGAAATGCACGTGCAGAATCTAGTGTTGAAGAATTTCCACGCGATTATTATTTAATCTGTTGTCTTTGGTGAATAATTAAATCCTATCAGTATGTGCTGCCTTGGGAAATGTTGTTTCAAATCCTGTTTAATTTTCTGCTAAACTGTCGTTTACTAAGAAAATCTTGGAGGAGGATGCCTTCCTTCACTGAGGAGATTTTTTATTTATTTATTTTACTTTAAGCATCTAACATTTAGAATTAAAATACATTTCAGGGCTGAAACTAATAGCTTTAAAGTACAATTTCAGTTCATGTTTAACTGAAGCTTTTTTTTTTTTCTCTTCCCCAATAATGCTTTTTTCTTTCTATGCTGAGGTAGGTTTTGCCAGTGGTAACTGGAACTATTAACCCAGACTACAAGAGGCAGTTTTGTTAAATGATTAATTACATTGTGTGCATATTCCATCTGTGTGAATTGTGAGCTACTGCAAGCTTAGTTGTAGAGAAGTTTGTTTATGGTCCTGAACTTTGAGAGAGAGGAAATAATATATGCATGAATCCTGGTTTTTTCACACTGGATGTTAACTTTATGATCCCAGACAGAAAACGTCTTATCTAGCTCATCATCTGTAATGGCCCAAAAGTTCATAACTTCAAAAATGTATTGAATTAAATTATTTAAAAAGAAAATTTATTTCTCTAGATTATCTGTAGTTAAATTAATAACTTCATGAGCATTATTTTACTTTCTTGAAAAGGTGATGACTGAGAAGCAATAGTAGCCTCCGGAAAAAGTTCTTTAAACTTTGGATTATGAAATGAAATACGTTCTTATTTGGATTTTAGTGTAAGGCTTTCATGTTTAGAAATGCTTTGTGATGTTATCAAGTAGCAGCTGTTTTTTATTTCTGTGTGTGAGTACGCACATAGGAATGGGTAAACTGCAGTTCCTTATTGAAAACTATTGTGTGTGGTAATAAATTTTAAAAAAGCTGCAGTTTGAGTAATTGTCTGGAGAGTCTCATAATTAGAGCTGTTGCAGATCTGTAGTCTCAGTTTATTTCCAATCTTTCTGACAAACTTGAGCTTTTAAGGTGTCTGGGCTTAGGTGGTAATGGAACATGCTGCTTTTAAGAGTTCTGTGTTCAGAAAGACTTCAGGAATGCAATGATATGTTTGAAAGGTAGAAATACTGTTTTAAGTATTTTGATATATTTGACATGTATAATTTTTCTATCACTGTAAATTGTATAGACAGCTTCTTTGTGTAGGTTAGTTGGATTAGTTATTATGATTTATGAAAGCCACTTAAAGAATAGTTTCAATTTTTTTTTTTTTTTATTGTACAAAAGCAGAACTCAACAAACAGCAGTTGATGAAGACACATTTGTGGTTGTTAGCCAGTCTGTCTTGTGTGTGGTTTTTTTGGGTTGTGTGATTTTTTTTTTTTTTTTTTCCTGTTCTTCTCTTAGCCAAGTCATGACAGGTACAATCTGGGCTGATTTCTGTAGTACTATATTTGTCTTGGAGACAAACTTTGAGGACGGGCAGATGATTAGCAACATACAGTGTTCATTCATATGTTCTTGTGCTCTGCAAACGGAGCTCTACCAAGTCCTCAGGCTCAAAAATAGACTCTCGTTCCTTTAGGCAGGACTTGGTTTTGCTAAGTAAGTTTGGTAATAGTTTGTTTTATTCATTAGTTAAGGAGAATGGGTTCTGGCAAAACTGGGGTTAGCATGGTGCTGTGTTGTGAAGGTTTAACTTGCGTTTATCACTGAAAGTTTTTCTTCTTAACCTTTGCAAATGCTAAACACGAGCGGTTCCCCTAGGATATCTTTCAAGACACCAACTAACTTCTTCAGTGTTGATATCCTCATGAAGCTGCTGTTGTTGCATAAGATTATTTAAAACGTGCTGAAAAGCAAAATTGTTTTTTCTGTATTTACATACTGATTTGCATATGACTTGTAAGCTTTAATGTTTTACAATTTTATTTATTCATTGATTTTTGGAATATCCAAATGTGTGCATGTCCTGTTACTCAGTTCCTTTCTTAGTAAACTTGATGGTATGAGCAGAAATAAGCATCTATATTTTTCAGTGATGCCCCAGATTTCAAGGAGAGTGTGGTTTTTGACTTGCCCAGTGAGAAGGGACCTCGCATCCCAGTAAAGTACTAAGATTATTCCTCTAGAGGGACAAATCCATGTAGTAAATATTTTGGTAGAAACAGCAAATGTACGCTTTTGCACCAACACAAAGTCATTTTAATAACTCAGAGCAATAATCCATGTTAAGATTGTGGCTGAAGAGATGTGCTAACCAGGTTATGCTTTAAGAAATTCATTATGCTACTGACTTAAAAAAACTGAGTACATTATACAAATAAGAGACTTTTAAATCAGGAAATGGGTGAACTGCATGTTTATGTGCTTTACTGTAGTAGTATATAAAATAGGTTTGTTTCTTGCTTCTGTGAATGCTTAATTTGTGACGATGTGTTTTGGGCAAGTCCAATGACCCTAATAAGTTTGTTTGCTGTGTGTTGCCAGTGAAGCACCTATTATTGAAATAGCTCTGTGATCAGTCAGGGCCAGTGTTATCTGCAAACCTCTTATTGGTGCCATTATGTGCTGTAAAGATAGCTCTGTTTACTTGGAAGTGTGAGCATCAACTCGGATCAAAACACTTTCTCTTAACAGGTGGGCTTTTTTTGGGGAGTTCTTCAGTGACCATCCCCTCTCTAAGTGGAGGGGAGCGGGGGCAATGTCATAATGGGCCAACATGAGGCAAATGCAGAGAATATTAGATTTTTTAATGATAGAGGCACACTTTATATGTGTTTTTTTTCCTGCTGTTGAATGGGTGGGGGGTCATTTTTACTGATTGTTTCCAGAATCTGACTTTTTTTTTTCCCTTCGATGTGGATGGTTCACGAATTGGTACACTGTTTATTTAAGTCAGCTATGTATACAATACTGTTCAAATAGCGGAGGGTTTGATTGGAGGCAGGAAAGAAGAATTTTTTGAAGTTCAGAATGCATGAAATGAATACATACTGAAGTAGTCAAAGATCCCTTGTACTTTATCAGAGAGCAGTCTTGAATGAAAGGTACTGTACCTGCTGTTAAGTTTATAAACTTGGTTTATACAGATTACTTTTTAAATTATTCATGATGCTACATTACAAGTATATCTGACAGGTTTAAAATAAATGGCTTGATGGTAAGAGGGAGCATGCATAAATTAGAGCTGGGATAATGTGCTCTTTGAAGTATCTCTTCCATTTGTTACTACTGGAATACAGTAGGTAGCTGCAGCGGAACGTGTGATTCTCAAGTACGGAGTACATCATTATCTTCAAGCTGTGTGATAGTGGCAGTTCTTACGTCAGGCAGATGAGATGAAGTGGCAGGGAGGACTAAGGTGCTCACTTTGTTTTTAGTTATCTACACGTTGCTGCTGCAAGGGGGAGAGCGTTTGTGGGATGAAACTTCTGCAAGCGCAACAGTTGGAAGGGTCTGCTGGTAGCTGCGGGTTGGGATGGTTAGCAGAGCATCACATTGTTTTATTTACTTTTTTAATCAGCATTGCTGTGCTTCTGTAAGAGGAATTTTAGCAAGATGACAGGAGGTTTTCCCTTAGCCGTAGTGGGATGCTATATCTGGTTTGCTTACAGATGATAGTACTCAACTTGAGGAGTCTTCCTCATCTGCCCGCGCAGGAAAACTTTGCAAGAGCTCAACTGTTGTGTTTGGAGAAGGTTATTGCTGGGGAAAGAGAAGTCCAGGTCTCTTGGATGCAAAACCAGCTTCCCCAAAGCATAAATTGACACAGGGCTGTTTTTCCTGATGAGTAGGCAAGGCAGCTTGTGATATTTGAGAAGTGAGTAGTTTATGGTGTAGAAAAAAGCCATAACATGATATGTGATAGCAACCCTCAAGTTTTTCTGAAAGTGGGAGGTTGTCTTATAGAGATAGCTAGTTCAAATCTTAGATCTAAATTGAACAGGTACAGCATTTTGGAGCAGAGTCTGGTGACAGCTGCTCCTGGAAACAGTCTAGAACCAAACTTTTTTAAAAAAGAGAATTGGCTTCGACTTCCGAAGGGCTTTATCCCTGGATCTCACTGGGGTGGTTTCCTCGTTATTTGCATTGGCTTCAGTTTAGAGTCGTCTCCACGTTTTTGTCCTTTTACTAATAGTACGTTGTGTGCTTCCTTGCCACTCCTGCCACCTCCCCTTGGGTCGTCCTGTGTGAGAGTAGTACATACATTTGAAAGGCTTAAAAAAGCATATTTTGGACACCTTGTGGGAGGGGTGAAGACACCGGTGCTGTGCTGTAGGAACAAACGCGTGTTTGCACGGCTCGGCTGATCTTAGAGCAATGTTTGGCTGTAGCGTTACAGTTGAAATCGCAATGGAAATACCTTGTTTATCTTATCCCCTGTGCTCTTTGCTGGTGCAGAAATTACTTTTATTGTGGTTTTGCTGCTTTTTCCTGGGGTTTTGGATGTGTAGTTGAATTATTACATGAAATCTAGCTGGAGAAGACAATAGTATCCCACTGGGGTTTTGTTTTTTTTTTTTCTCCTCCAAAGTACTGATGGAGTTAAATAGTGCATATTTTCCTTAAGCTTTCAGATTGCTCTACCTTTCCCATAGCTGAGAACTACCATTGAGAGAGACATTTAACACGATGGTGGCACAAACCGCGTTTTAGAGTTCACAGACCCACTGGGATGGAGCAGGGAGCCCACTGGAATTGTGACGGTGCCTGACTGCCACCGTGGGATTCCTGGCTGCTGCTTCTCTCTGTGTGTTCTGTATCCCCAGCAGGTGGAAGCAGCTTGTGTATTGATTGCAGTTCACATCGTCTTTCAGTTGATTGTGGCTGAAGCTTTTTTCTTTTTGAGGTGGATGTACGTTTTGGTTCCTTGGAAATGCCGCGTCTCCTGGGATTTATGGAGGGAATGAACGTCCAGCTGTGTTAAGAGATGCATATAAATTGCTGGGTTTGCGTGTGCTTTGCTCCTCTTCCGTGGACCTGAGAGGTTCTGAGACTGGGGAAAGGAAAGTTGTAAACCAGGAGGATGTGTGACTGACTGGGAAGGAGGATGCCAGAAGTCGATGGTTAGTTCTGTTGCTGGAGCACCTTGGATGCAGGGATGTTGTCTTAATAAGTTACGGTGGCGTTCCCTTGCAAACTCTTCCAGTGACTTAGACCTGTGATGGAGGTTGAGTCTCTGCAGTTGTTCCTGTACAAAAGAGCAAAAATGGGGTTTAAGAAAAGCATTTGTGTTGATCCAAACTTGAGACTTGGCTCGGTTTCAGCCTGTGACTTGAGCCTGCTTGGGTCTTGTCTGGGGGTGACGGAAGGTTCTGACTGTTCCCGTTTTTTGTCTGAGTGCTAATAAAATGTTCCTGTTTTTGTCACGCTGAGTGGGCTGGCTACTTGGACAAGTAATTTCATTGATACTGTGTCTCATCAAGAGGCGTGTAATATATATTTAATACTGAAGTTGTGAGAGTCCCTTTTAAAATTCAGGCTTGTGTACGCTTGGATGGGTTGTGGTTCTAAAACGTTGCCGGCACTACAGTTAGTGATCGAGGGTCCTTTCAAGTTGATTTAGTTGTTATCCTACAGAAGTAAGGCACAGAGAAATGTGTTTGAGTGTGTGTGCATCGGTGGTTCTGGACTTCAGCGGAACCACGTGTGAAATGGACATCTAGTCTTACATGGTCTGTGTTTTGTGTATCTCTTGGTACTTCATTGTTTAAGTAAACACCTTGCATTAGCTGTAAGCTTTTAGTGCCACATGCCCACTGATGAGGTGTCTCAGGGTTTTCTTGTTCCCAGGCCACGCTGAGAAAGAAGGGCTTTACAATTTTATACATTTGAGGAAGATTACAAAAAGAATTTGGAAGAGTGGATCGCAATCAGCCCTGCAAAAGCAATAGCTTTGGAGTAACTGCTATAACGCAGCGCAGCCCATGGAAAAACACTGTCATCTAAACAGATGCAGTGTTATTTTGGAGATTCCACTGTATAAATACATGGATTGTGGTTAAATTGTGATGGCAACAGATGCAATCTCAGTGCTCAGTTCTTTCATCTCTTTAATATTTAAAAATACCCTGCAAAGTAAAAGAAAAAACAACGTCCGGGATGAAAATACGCCTCCTGTAAGCTGTTGGGGCTGTACCTTTTGGGCCTTGTTTCATTTCAGATCTGTCACTGCAGATTAGACTTGGGCAGAGTAAATGCTCATCTCTGTGAGGGCGTCTCTTGCAAGTGCTGCTACTCACGGCTTATTGTACCATTTGCATATGAATGGAATTATTCAGCTAGACTTAAGAAATGTCAGCAGGATTGAAGTCAAAGTTGGTTAACCTGGCAAAAAGGTATTTTCGTTATTTTTCATGAAAGAAAGTGGTAGTGTGAAGACAAGAATTACACATTCCACTGGCTAAGCCACCATAGTTTGAGGATTTTCTTGGTGTTTCTGTAGTTGATATCAGTGACTTTATTTTTAAATTTGTGTGCAATACGTTGCAGTGTTAGAGAGCAAGAGTATTGGAATGCGTGAATCAGATGTTGTATCCTAATGCTGCACAGTTGTGCTCACATTTGTTTTTCTTTCCAGATTTGGTTTTGTTTAAATACTGATTTGACAAGTGTAAGTCGAGAGCAAGGGTCTTCTTTTTTTATGACCAGCAAATAAAGCATACCAGGATGATGTTATCAGTGCGTTCACCCCTACCCATCCACTACTTCGGTAGAAAAGCCTGAAGTTAAATATTGTAACTGGATTTAAAAAAGGGACCGGATAATTTTTGTGAGCAACAACATCGGTAGTCACGCGTGCTAAAATAGGGAGTGATCACATCTCGTGCCTCAGAATCTGACAGTATGCAAGGGTTGGGAAGAAACTGTATTCCTCCTCTGGGTGTTTGTATTTCACTCCCCATTTGTTTTAAAAAAAAAAATAAAATAAAAATCGGAGAAGAGCCATCCTTGAGGAGTGGTTAAAGGGCTTGTTTTCAGAACCATGAGGTGACTTCAGGTGCTCGTGTGACTCTGCTGTCCAGGTGAAGGCACTTTCACTGAGAAGCTGTGTGTTGTCAGACACTGGAAGGCTACTTTTAGCACAGCTGTGAGGGTGTTGGAATCAGCTTGGCTGATAAAGAAATGGTATATTACGCTGAAAATAAGCCTCAGATCTTCACAGGTGACTATGAAGACTTCCTGGTGTCACCTGCGGTTAGTGAAACGAAGTGGCTTGAGTGTGGTTTGGCGTCCCTGCAAGGATGGGCTCTGTTGCTGCCCGTTTGTTCCACGGGATTTCCCTTCTGTTTTTCAGGAGGGACGGCGCTCATGAAACTGTGGGGCTGTTCGTGTTTCATGCTTGTTGCATTTGTGGCCACGGGCCCTGTTTACTGCGGTATCAAAATACTGTTGTGACCTCAGGATGACTGTCGCTGCTCGTGGTGTCTCATGCCTCGAGTTTGTCTTTAGCACCCTCCAAGTTCCCCCCAGGGATGGTGAGATGAGAAGATGTGAGTCCCCTTTGATAGGAGAAAGTGAAGTTGGGGAGGAGTGAAGAGCAGAAAGGCAGAAGATGTTAATTATCGTGTCCATCCATTTTTGCAGAGGGAGGGAGGAAGGCTCCATTTCAGATGTTTACATACCCTGATTCAGTGCATTCCCCTCTTCTCCCTCTCTATCAGTAATCAGCCTTTCGTTAGTGGCACAAAACTCACGTGGCTCCTTGATGTCTTGGTTAAAGGAAGAGCATTGACTGCAAGGCTGGCTCTGTTGGTGTTGAGCCTGGTGCCAGACAGTGAGGAAGATAGTTTTAGGCTGTGGGTCTGTGGGATGCTGCACACAAGGGTAACTCCTGAGATGTTCAGCAGGTGAAAGGGTTGGTTTTCCTCTCAGCTGATTTAGCTGAGCAAATTACACTGACTGAGTGGGAGGGTGCAGTGAGAACCTGAGGGGACAGGTGGTGTGGTTGAGAATGGGGCGAGGGAGAAGGAGAACAAGTGGTTGCATTAATACAGTTCTCCACCAAGCTTTGTGTGCCTGTGCCATGGAAGGTGGGTTTCGGTGACTGGGCTGAGCATCACTTGGGATTCCCTGACTGGAAGGGGAAATCCTCCCTCCCGGGTTAGGGAGTGTTCAGTACCTGGATGAGCATCTCTGCATGGGCTGAGGTGCAGGGTGGCAGCCCACCCCTTGGGGACGAGGCTGGGGCTTGGTTCATGGCTGTGAATCTGAACATGAGGATGGGTGTGTTACCAACCAACCCTCTTCTCAAGGTAGCCGTGTTATTTTCATTGAATTTGTTTGTTTAGCGAAGGCAGGCTTCAGCAAAAGCTGTAGACTGAGCACTTGATGAATTTAATGGTTTTTAAACAATTAAAAACAATTCTGATGCTTCCTCTAGGCACTAAACTCTGTGTAGCTTCCTAACTTTCTGGTGGAGCTGTTGTGAATTTTGATCCATTTAGTCCTTTAAAGTTTATCTCTTCCTTAGTGTGAAGGTCTCGGAGCACTACTAGCGTATTACAGATTTTTAATTTATTTTATTTTTGTTGAGATGGAGTGTGGGTGATTTTACTAGTGACTTAAAACAGCTCGCAGGAAGAGCTTGCTTTAAATGCATAGTTTTAATCTCATTTTGCATATTTTTAGCTGGATTTTTTTTTTTTTTAATTGGCTGACAACTGTTAGAACACCTTGATTCGCAAATGCAACCTTTTTGGAAAATACAGGCTTTTTTGTGAATGAATAGCATTTGCCATTTCTGCACATTCATGTAAATAATTAGATGTCTTGGGTACATTTACTCAGATCCTTAATTTTCACATTTTTAAGTGACAAAATGGCAAATGATGTGTTTTCTGGTAGATTACTTCTCATTTGTGTTATTTTTTAATTTGAACAGAAAATGGAATTTTAATTGAAATGCAGAAGATCTGAATTTGGAGAATGAAAGCTCTCTGATGGACAGATGTGCGTTTAAAAAAAAGCATCGATAGAGAAAATAGTTTTATTATTCTTTCTTAAAAGTTTGGAGCTAATAGATGTTGCCCACTGTTTCACAGGTTTCTGTGCAGGAGTCCTTTTTAATTTGTAATTAATTGCTCATTGAACTGAACCGTTTGAGTAAACTGAGGCGCTTGTGGAAGTAGCTGTTGGATGTAAAGGCTGTCTCAGCATTTCAACAAAGGGTGGCTCCAAGAGAGCACTGAACAGTAAATTCACCAGTCCAAGCGTTTTTTTTGGTGTAAATTATACGCTTACTATTTTTATTTTATTTAAATTACAGTAGGCATTTGCCCTAATATATGCTGTTATAATTTCATGTTAGATTTGTAATTAAGTTTATTTTTAGAAGAATGCGTTTAAGTGGTTTATATAAAATGATTTTCTATTTCTGTAAATGAAATAATTGTTTTTTATTGGCTTTTAATTTCATGCAAATGTGGTGGGGTTTTTTTTGGCTAGGAGGCTCTGTAAGCAGAAAGATATCTAATGATTTGAGAGTGTTCTAGAATAAAAAGAATAGAAGATTGGTTGTCACTAGCCGGGGGCACTGGTGGGCAGAGTTAACTCCTATTTGGGCACGTTCAGATTGAGTGGCAGATGTTGCGGAATGCACTACGGTGGGTTGACGTAAAAATCTTTGCTTATTGACTGTTCTCCCTGGCTAAGCTAAGAAAGCCAAATGGTCACTGCGTTTGGAATCTGACAGGGAGATAGGAAAGATGGTCATAATGTGGTGATTTCTCAAGTGCCTGAATATGTCGCAATCCACGGCAAGCCCGATGGACAAGGGAGTGTTAATTGCGTGCAAGCCAGACTTGCTATTTTTAATTTGGCCTCGCTATCGTGTCTCTTCGCAGATGAATTTGAAGGCTAAGGGGAGTTGAGCGATGACTCATTATTGAGTTAGTAAAATCACAATTGATCTCCATTTCCTGTTGATTCCAAAATTACTGAAGTGTGAAAGCCGAGAGTGACGGATGACTTCTTGGAGAGGAGTTTGAGGGTGGAATGTGGAAGTGACTCTATCTGAAGTAATTCAATGCTGCCCTGGGTGCTAGTACAAAAATGTCTATAGTGAGAACAGGTGTGTGTCTGAGATGAGAGGCTTTGAAGAACGTGGGATGGTCTGGCTCGCTGGGTTACCCAGAAATAATGGTCATCTGGGCACTAAAACGCACTCTTTAGTGGGGAGAGGGGGAAAAGCTTCCTTAGGTGGCTGCTGGTCGAAGCTTAAGATGAAAATTGTTATTAGTCCTCTCGGTACTGGAGATACCTTCTGACTGACCTGTGTTTCTGTCACTTAGCTCAGAAGGTGAAATCCCTTTGCTCTCAGGTAGTGTTCACTGTGAAAGTGTCCCGCTCTTTGGCAGCGTGACTGCAGAATGGATGTGGGGCTGCGCCGTGACAGAGGGTGGGATGCAGGCACAGCAGTGTGGTGTGATGGGGAAAGTCTCGTGTATCTTGGTTATTGTTTGCAGTTACCTTTTGATGAATCCTTGATCTTGTCATTCTGTAGCTTTGTTCTTGTGATGAAATAGTATTAATGCTCTTTTGACAAATACTAATTAGAAACATGCTAATGTGCAGGTAAGATTTGAAGTTTCTTTTTTTCCGCTCCTAGTTCTTACTGCTAGCAAAACTTTTTTTTGTTAGGAACTATTAAATTGCGTTACTGGACTCTGCCCACATTGAATATGTGAGAGTAAATTCTGCTGAAAGGGGGTTTGTTGGAAGAAATTAAAGGGTGGATATATGTTCTGCTTGGAGGCAAGCTATAAGGGAGGGAGCCTTGAAGTATCACTTCAGGAAGAGAAAACTTAGTTTAGTTCCCTGGAGGAAAAAGAGGAGGTGTGAGGTAAGGCCGTCCCTTCTCTTCTGTTTATTGCATCCCTCACAAAATCCTGTTTTTAAAGAATTTTTCTGAAGTGGTAATTTGGAATGCAAAATAGCAATCTGTGTTCTGTCTTAAAACTACTCAGATGGTCTTTGAACCGTTGAAACTTGTCATGGGTGTACACACCGATATGCTGTGTTAAAACAGAAATAAAGAACTGGGAGCCAGAGAAATGTTTTTCTTTTTATATTATTTTTTTTTCCCTTGGAAAGTGTTTACAAGCTTTTCCTAGTGTTTCCATATTTAGGATTATAGAAAACTGAGAAGTGGGAAAAAGGGATGGTTGATCTTGCTGTCCGAGAGCAGTTTGGTTTTCAAAATTATAAACCAAACAGGAAAAAAAATCTTCCAAGCTTCTTGACAGGCTAGGTGTGTGGTTTTTCACATTCAGAAAAGCTGATTCAGTTGGTCTGGCTGTTGCAAGGGAACAACTAGAGAAATAAATTGCTGTGAGAGGGTGTAAAGAACTTTCTTTTCCTCTAGAAAAAAGTTGAGCAAACTTGGAGTGCTGGGTTGCGTGGTTGAAACTTGGTGAAGCGTGGAAAGGACGCTGGTTTTCAGAGAAGTGTGATGTTTCTTCAGGGTATTGTGAATTCAGGGGTAGGAGCTGCCACACTTCAAAAGACACGTCTTGGTCTTATTGAGAGTTATGGGAGATTCAAGAGAGCTTTATTAAGGAGTGATCACGATGCTTCTTACAGCTGTCACTTGCCAAGAAGCTTCAAATGCTTAAAGACACACCTTGACACCTTACCCCTTGTCTTGTAGGGTCTGTGTTGATATGTCCCAATACAAATGCATTTTGTTAAACCAATTAAATGCATAATATTTTTATAATACTTGTGTTTTGGAAAAATCGATATGACTGGTTTCCCTTTGAAATGGCAAGAAGCCTGTTGTGCTGACAAAGTAGAATGCATTAGGAAGTGGTGCTTTGTATCCTCTCAAGAGTAATGTGCTCTTGTTTTTTCTTAATCAGCAGGATGTTCTCCTGTGTGTCAGATGTCTGAGTGGTTTTTGTGATCTGTATCGGAGAAGAGTGAGGGGGAAAAATATGTCAGAGAAGGGGAATAGGTGTTTAAATGCTTTCTCACAACAGAAAGCCTCTGCAGCCTTGTATTTCTCTGTTTAGTAAAACTGGTAATGGCCAGGTCAGCATTGGACACTTTGTGTTTATGTTTGTGTTTTAAACAATAAATAAAAGAACAACTTGCCCTTCAGAAGAACATAATGCACAGCCTGCTGAAATACTCTGGAGCGTGAGGGATATAATTAACCGTTTTCCCTTCAGCTTGGTTGGGTTGCAGAAGGTAACATGAGATGTCTTAAGACATCTGAAATTGCTTATTTGTCCTTTCACCGCAGTAAGGATTTTTCAAGTTGATTGTCTGAAAATCAGGCCTCTTCCTTGTTTCCTGATTTGCACTTACCAAATTTTTAATAAGTAGAGTACTGATGGTCTTTTTTATTTCTTTAATAATAATAGTAAGAAAAAGAGCACTTAAAAGCAGCCATTGAGGAGAAAAGTATTTCCTGTCACTTTTGCTCAAGGCTATAGAGAAGAGATCTTGGGAGTTTAGGCACTTGTTCAGGCCTTTCAGAGGAGTTTTTAAAAAGATCCTTTGCTTTTGATGCAGTGAAGGAAGGGCAAGGACTTGAAAGGACTGACAGCACAGCCAGGGCTTGGCTTATTGCATGAATAGAATTTCTCCCTGTGATCCTGAAGTGTGTTGCTTTACTGAGCAGGTGCTCAAGTAGCACGAGTCTGTCCTGAACTGTTTATTTTAAGATGGTTTTGGTACCATTCAGTGGAAATGGGCTGAAAGGGGACAGAACTTGAAATGCTTCCAACTATTTGGGGTTTTTTTTGTTGTTTTTTTTTTTTCTCCCCATCTTGACTCTCCTTGAAGAATATGAATTCATGTGAGAAAGTGCCTGTAGCTCCTACTGGGTCAAATAGAGGTTGAGATAAAAAAGTGTCTCTGTGTGTGTGTTCTGATATTGATTGTCATGTGGTAAATAATTCCTTGGCAGCAGGATCACCAAGTCTGACGTTTTACACTTCATGTGTAAGTTTTGGTGCAGCCTTGCTGCTGCCTGTGTGCTCAGACCTGCTTTTTGTTCTTTGATGGTTATCTTTTTCATTACTTCCTTTTGACCAGCCTTACCTTTCAGATAAAATGTCATTCTTTGGGTTGGTTAATATGACTGGAGCTCGCTTGATCTGTTAGTTGACTGGCTACTCGCTTTTTGTTATTACTTCTTAACAAGTTAATGGTCTCTACAAGAGCCATTCCTGTCTCCGGCTCATCTTCCCCAGCACAGGTGTGGACCAAAACAAAGATTACTCCTGAGTCTCTCTTTGGTTTAAATTATTTGGTTTTATCTGTTCTGTTGTAAACTTCTTTAAGTTGAGTTTCTTCCTTGCATTACATTTTAAGGAGGCACATTGACCTGTGTGTTAATTTAGATTAGATGGCCCCTTTTTCTCCCCCCTTCCACCTCTTTTTCTGCCCGAGTTGTTTTAGTTGGGATTTTCAGGTTAATTCAGCAAGCAGTGTTCAGATATGACTTGGGTTGGAAACAAGATCATTCGGACTTTGGCAACATAACTGAACTGACTCCACTTGAAAGTTCTGTTCTGGTTTAGCCCGAGTATAGAAAGGAAAGATGATGATGATGGGGACCAGTCTGCTGTAGTTGTCCACTGAGGACACCACAGATGACTGTGGCTGTGGTGCTGCCCAACACTGTCATTCCTGTCACCAGAGAACTCCCTTTTTCTGGTTACCGTTTCCAAAGTTAACTAGAAAATTTTCCGGTAAAGACTGTGTGTGACCTTTCACGGACCTGGGGGCGGTTTGTCAACATAGGGCTTTCTCTTTGTGTCCCAAGTTGCTGGTTAATTGTAGAGGAAATAAGGAGACTTAAGTCCTGGTGTCTGAACGTGGAGTTGAATGAAGCTGGCGTGTGGTAAAGCAAAGCACAGCCCGCTCAGAGATGTTTTCTTAACATGGAACCAACTAGCCTTGCATAAATACCGTGGTTTTCTTTCACAACAGCAACAAGAGCTGTCAGACAAGGGAGATGAGGCCAAGGACTGTCCGTCAGCTGTGCTCTCCAGATTTGGCTTTCAAACTACCAGTTGGAAAAGAGGGTTTTTTGTTGTCTTCCTGTTCAGATCCTCTTTACCTATCCATGTGGGGGTTTTTTTGTGTGTTTTTTTTTTTTTTTTTTCTTCTCTGTTCCATTAATTCATGTTTTTCTTTCTGAGATCAGGTGTATTTTGAAGGCATTGCAGTATAGCTGTGTTTAAGGGTGTCCATGGCACTGTTACCCAATGCAGTTGAGCTGGCAAACACCCACCCTGTAGCTGCTTTTCTTGTTGACAGAAGCTGTTTGGCTGGTGTGACTTGGTGTTGTTTGGGCAGGCAAAGCATAAACTACAGGCAGACACTTTTTTTTTTTTTTTTTTTGAGGTGGCTGTAGTTGTACATCATTTGCAGTGGAGATGAGACTTATCCTTTACCTTGCGGGACAGGCAGCTGCTTTCACAGTACATTGGTGGTGCAGGGGGTAGGATGGGAGGATGCGGGATGCTATAAATGAACTCTGGTGAAACCTTTCCTGTGTCCGAAAGAAACGATCTTACCAAAGCTTTGTTGGATGTAAAGCAGTCTGGATCCAGAGAGAGATTTTTCTTTGGTGCAATCCTGTAGCCTAATTCTGGAGCTTTGTGAGCAGCTTCTGCCCGAAGGACAGTTTCTTCCTTGTGACGAGATGTACAGAATTATCTCTGCTGATTGTCCCTCTGTTTGAGAGATGGTATCTATTGAACATCAGGCAATGTTTTTTTCTGTCTTGCACAATACAAAGTGGCTGCATTGTTACTCAAGATAAGAATTTCAGAATGCAGTGTAACTAAAGAATATATCACTTGGATTTATGTATTTAAGAGTGTATTACTGGGTTCACGTGGCTTCTCCTGGTTCCCTTTTTCTGTCTACTTCTTATTTGTTGCAGCGGGTAAAGTGTATTGTTTAAAGTTATTTTTAATTTTAAATTCTCTGAGGAAAGATTTCTTATCATAGATTAATTATAAATCTGCTTACAATTTAAATATTAAGTAGTACAGACTTGTTAACAGAGTGTTTTGCTGAAGAAACACGTTTGCTCATCAGGCTGTGTGATTCCAGGCTTTCCAGTGCTAGACCAGCTTTTCATACCAGTAGTCCAGTCCATAAGTATTCAGGGAGGATGTTTTTGTTTCAATTCAGTCAGCCAGGCCATGATAATCGGTAAGTTCTATTGCAGTTATGAAAACTTGAGTCTGGAAAGATGGTATGTGTCCCCCTCTCATAGAGATGAAAACTGTTTGAGGAGGATGAGAGGATGAGACTGTCAAGATAATGATCTTTCCAATAATCATGCTTTTCCATAATCTATTTAGTTAAACCCAATAAAGCATGTTTAGATCCAATTTTGGTAGTGAAAGCAACAAGTTAACTTTAAACGTAACTTCTAAGTTGTTTCTCCAAATCTCGGTTTGTGTATTTCCCTTTGTAGATACCTACAATAAAACCAAATTGAAACATTTTTCTAAAGAAAGTGTCCCCCATGATGTTACCTACTTCAATCAGATTTCTTACTTTGTATTGTTCTAAATAAATGTGTAGCTGTAGAAATGGACAGAGATATTAGTACTAAGTAAATATTTTACTCACCTTTTGATTTAGTAAAAGTAACAAGTGAAGAGAGGAACCACATCGAGTGAAAAATCATTCAGTAGTTACTAAATCCCAGTAATCTTAAAAAATTCACCACCACTCCAGCCACAAATATAAATGTAGAATGAACTAGTTAACTTTCATTTTGTGTCAGAATACTGTGTTTATGTATTTAAGTGACAGCTGAAACTTAGTGACTGAATCACATTGGTTAGAGTTAGTCCATGGTTCTGTTCTCTCACTTGGTGGTTTTCTCTTCTTTCTGGCTCACATTTCTTCTGATTTCTTAGGTCATCTTCTTCACGACCAGAACAAATAGTTAAATAATACCAGGCAGTTAGCAAAGCTCAGCTTAAGTATATGTTCTCTGGCTCTATCTTTAGCTAGGAGTTGGTTGTTGGGTAAAAATGGTGATGAAGATGGAGATCTTGGTCTCAGCCTTGATTTACCTTTTGGGATGAGTGTGTGCAGCTGCAGATCCCAGTGGAAGGGGATGCCTGAAGTTGGGAATATCTCAAGCGTCCAGATTTGATATTGCTGTTTGGTTTGGCCCTACGTCCTGTCTCCTATAACTTCTTGCATCCCTTTATTCCATCACAGCTCCCCTAAGGAGCAGGATAGGTGATGCCTGATGGTGAGTTGAGTAAAATGTGTTGTGGCTGCATGTCCCTAACCCAGTGTCCTCTCATGGGTGGATTTGTTAGAAAAACACCAGGGCAACCTTTTGCATCCCAGGTTCTCCAAAAGCACCTGCCAGAGGAGGAACAGTAATTATGCTGCTCGCCCTGCCATTCCAATCCTCTTTTAATAAAAGTGGATTATTGTGACAATGATTGCAGTTGCTAAGCAATAGAACTCGGTAGAGCTAGGCTGAAGAAATACCTAAACCATTTTGTTAACCAAAATTGTAGCGTCGTGTCTCACCCTCAGTGCTTATAGGCAGTGTCTAAAAACCTGTATATAGAGTTGGAAATCCAGTGTCTTGGGCAGTATGTAAATGTAAAATTGAGAGTATGGGCTGAAATGTTACCTTGAACTTCAAAGCTGAATGTGGAGAAGTGACAGGGGAGTAAACAATCGTTGGCATTTTTTTTAACAAGATGAGTGTTTGGTGTGGTTTTTTTTTTTTTCCTTAATTTATTTTCCCTTTTTTATAGTGGATGTCAATTAATTGCTGAACAGTAGATCTGCATAAATATGTTGAACATAGTATTTAGGATTGAAAGCTTTTCTTTATCTTCAGAGAAAAAAAAAAAAAGTAGAGTTCTGGTAGTTGATGGGCCTAGAAGGGCTCTAGTTTTCTATGCTTAACCCTGTTTATCTGGTTGCTTCTCACCTGGATGCTTTATTTGTGGCAAGACTCAGCTTGACGGGTATCACAGAGGTGATTTGTTGGTTTTTGTGTGGTTTGGTTTTTTTTTTTTTTTTTTTTTTCCCCCTTGGTTATTGTGCTGTGATGCCTCTGAGACAATAAATAACCTGTGTGAATGTTGTTCTACAATAAAGGACACTTTCCTTGATTGGGCTGTGTTTATGGTAATAAAAATGAGGCAGAAGCATCCAGTTGGCCATAAAAGTGAGTTTGCATAAAAACTTCTACTGCTGTAGCTACTTTGGTTTATGTTTGCCTTAAATTGTGCTCTAGTGCAACAGTTTTTTGTTGATAAGACCTGAACTACTAGTCGCCTTGTCTTTGGTGCCAACCCACAGGCTTTACCTTGTCTTTGGAGAGGAAGGTTGTTTTTTTTCCAATCTGGTTAGCTCATGACTGGAAAGCCCCACAGCACCTGCATGTATGTAATTTAATACCTTTAAAGCCCTTTTTGGGGAGTGCAAGTTGGTCATACTTTAACTGCCTTGAGAAAGCAGGTTACAGCACGACCTATGTGATTTTAAAGCTGCATAGCTGCCATGCGAAGGGAGGAGTGGGAGGGCTTTCTGCTCTGTTAATTGAAGTTTCATTCTTGCTTTTTCTTCTGTGCAATTAGATGATCTCCTTAAATCTCTGTTCAGGTGGAACTATGGGATTAAGGGAAATTTTAGGTCTTTGTTCGGTTTGTTACAACAGAAATGTTACTATGAAAGGCCAGAGAATGTAGGATTTCTGTTGCATCATGTGAGAGGTGGTTAGCACTTAGGATAGTAGGGCCATGTGTTGCATATTGTTAAGAGTAATTGCATCAGACTTCTCTTTTTTTTTTTTTTTTTTTTTTTTGGTGGATGTAAGTATAACTTCCTGATGACTCTTATTAAATCCTTTAGCTGACCATTATGGATGCAATTATATGTTATGATGCTGTTTTGTCAATTTGCTTCTAATGCAGCCTAAACGATCTGGCTTGGTTGGCCAGTTGATTTTTATAAATTTGAAAAAACAAACAAACAAAAAAACTTTCAAGAGGGATGGGTTTCCTAGATTACTGCAGGATGGCAACTCAGCAGGCAGCAAAAAACATACAGTCTCTCTAAATGTGAGTTGCTGAGCCCAGCCACATGATGGATTTTCATTCTGGAAGAATTGGCTGTTTATCCTGACTACCTAAGTGTATATTCCATAGGTTTCTGTCAGCTAGTTGCCAAGTCACTTGGATGTGTAGACAACTCTTTTAAAAATAAATAAAATCATGCACACAACTATTTTTTTTTTTTTTTTTAAGGTGGAGAACAACAAGTCCCCAGGAGACAGAATTTTTGTTAAGCACTATTGTCATCACAGATTGTGAAACACAAATTCAGTGTTATAAACAGCTTGTAATTTCAAACTTCTATTTCTGCTTTACCAGGCATTAAAATGGAGCTACTGGCATAGGGTTGAAACATTATTATCACGGTTAAAAAAAATGTTTTACTCTCATAGTTATTGATCATAACATGCCACCTACTTGCTCCTGTGTTATGTATTTTGTATTGAATGGCTTGCTCTTATTTTGTGGTGCTGGGTAAGAAAGAACGTAGAGATTTTGAGTCTTTTCCTATGAGGATGGAGCTCGTCTTTAGTGATTTAGGCATTATCTGCTTTATTATGCAGCTGGATTTTTTTTTTTGTTTTGTTTTTTTTTTTTTTTTTTTTTTTTTTTTTTTTTTTTTTTTTTTTTTTTTTTTTTTTGTTTTTTTTTTTAATTTTATTTGTTTGACTTCGACAGTTTTCTCGCAGGTTGGCAAATTTGACCACACTGTGACTCTGTGGTGCTGCAGTGTAGTTCATGGAATTACTCTGGAGGTGTAGTCGGCTGGTACTTCAAACAGCTTTCCCTTACTTGTAAATACACGCAAACATCTCACCAGAGGTTCAAGTCTTCCGCTCCAGGCTTAATGCTCAAACAACATCTTTCTATGATTGACACATACTAGACATTAATGGGTGAGGAATTTACTGTAGGTTTGATATTTCTGTTAGATTTTTGTCTCTTTTCCTTCTTCTTGGAGGTTGAATTTTGCAGGCGTTATCTATAACCCGGGCACTGTGAGTCAGTTTGAAGTTTGGTGCTACCCACACTGGGTTTGATGGGCAGGGGTTGTGGGGTGGTCACACAAGCTCAGCCGCTTGGGCCTTACTGGCTCTACCATACCTTCCTCCGTTTCTGCCTCGTGGACCCATGAAGACAAACAGAAATCCATGCCAATTACTCCTGTTACACTATTTTAGTAGTAGGAGGTAAGAGATGTGGTTTCAGAGGAACCCCCGAGAGATGTGCTGGGTCAGTGCAGTCTCAGCGAGAGAGAATTAATTTAGGGATGACTTTGTCATGAGGGTGCTTTCACGTGAGCTAGGCTGAATCGAGACCCGCTTGCTCTGGTGAGCTGTGTAGAGCAGACATCAATCAGTATTATTAAAGGGATTCAGTTCATTTTGTTGGCTCTGTTTTTGCTAAGCTGCGGTTCCTGTTGACTTTCAAAGTAAAATTTTGGCAGAGAGAAAGCAAGTGAGATGAGGGACAGAAAAGTGATTTATTCTGATTTTTTTTTTTTCTTTTTTTTTTTGTGGAAACTTATGGGGAAGTTCATGGAAAGCAGCAATGCCAGCCGTATCTTTAGCCAATGACAGCTGAAATTGCAAGAGCCAAGAGGCAGAGTTTGAGTTTGTGATGTGGGTTGTAGTCCTTCTGTGTGTTATTTTTGTGACTGTTTTCTTCTGGTCAGTTAGATAACACAGTGGCCCTTGGATTTGGAATATATAGTTAGTAGGGTAGTCAAAGAGAAAATTAAAGCGGGACGTGTATATTTTTCTAAGGGCTGTGGAAGACAACAGGATCATGTGTGGAGAAGGGGAATCGAGTTGGTTTTTAAGGTATTTGGGCCAAATTTGGCTGGCCTCTTATGACGCCACTTTTTTCCCTCCAAATCAGAGAGAGAATTGTGCAGAAGACTGTTAGGAGTGATAAGTGACACAAGGTAAATTAATGATAAATGGAATATATGTTCCAGAAATGACAAGGTACATGGCAATATCATCTCCAGTCCCTTGAGTGTTTAGAAGGTCATAGTGGTCTGGCATTGTCCTCCAAAGCTTAACTTTTAATTAAATGAAGAAAAACCCTAAGCCTTCTTCCTCTGCCTTAGATGTGTAAACAAGAGTGTTCTCAAGACACACTCAAATGGGAACAGTTGGATTTTGTTTAGGTTGGAGTATTCCCTTGCATGTTTTGCAAAGATGGGAGTGTTAGAAATACAGAAGTTGAAATTTAATTACATACTCGCTTAGGAAAAGCTAAAATAGTTGCTATTTTCTGGATTGTGGGGTGCCTTTTTACCTATTTTTCTTCTCCCCCCAATGCAGAGAAACGTAACTTCATAAAATCCCGGTAAATGCAAAGCCATTTATGTAGCGTATTCGATGAAGAGGAATAGTTCAGTGGTTCGGGAGACAGATTGAATCATGAGACGTACGTTTAGTTCCCTCCTTGTTACCGGTTCTGACATCCCAAGAGGTAATAGAGAAGCTGGCTTCCCTGGGAAGAGATCTAGTGATTGATGTGACACATGCAGGATAGGTGAGCTTAGAGAGTACAGAAATTTTGTGGGAGGTTGTGTAAGTACATTAAAGACACTAAAATATATATTTCATTCATAGTGTCACTACGAAGGCAAAACCAAGAGCTCAGTGGGTGGTGGAATCCTGTGTTAATGTAAAGTGTCATAAGCAATCTCTCCAACCACTGATTTCTGTGAACTCCACATTTAATTTTATTCTTTGCGTAGTGTGCAATTAAAGAATCCTTAGACTTCTGCAGTAATTTTTTTTTCCCCCGTGTCTGCAGATGGTGCAGCCGTGCTGAAACTTTCCATGGGCTTGAAGGGAAATTGTGGTTGCTAATCGGTTCCTTCTCAGCCTTTCTGCCTTTGCCTTCCAAGTCTTGGAGTGAAATCCTAGGAAGAAAATAGGCTGAAGACCAGGCCATGGAGTGCAGTACCTCCCTGTTCAGAGATGAGCAAATGAGATGAACTTAAAGATTTTTCTTCTTCAAGCCTGTATGATGGTCCTGATATTTGTGTGTGTGTGGTTTTTTATTTTTTATTTTTTTATTTTTTATTTTTTATTTTTTATTTTTTATTTTTTATTTTTTATTTTTTATTTTTTATTTTTTATTTTTTATTTTTTATTTTTTATTTTTTATTTTTTATTTTTTATTTTTTATTTTTTATTTTTTATTTTTTATTTTTTATTTTTTATTTTTTATTTTTTATTTTTTATTTTTTATTTTTTATTTTTTATTTTTTATTTTTTATTTTTTATTTTTTATTTTTTATTTTTTATTTTTTATTTTTTATTTTTTATTTTTTATTTTTTATTTTTTATTTTTTATTTTTTATTTTTTATTTTTTATTTTTTATTTTTTATTTTTTATTTTTTATTTTTTATTTTTTATTTTTTATTTTTTATTTTTTATTTTTTATTTTTTATTTTTTATTTTTTATTTTTTATTTTTTATTTTTTATTTTTTATTTTTTATTTTTTATTTTTTATTTTTTATTTTTTATTTTTTATTTTTTATTTTTTATTTTTTATTTTTTATTTTTTATTTTTTATTTTTTATTTTTTATTTTTTATTTTTTATTTTTTATTTTTTATTTTTTATTTTTTATTTTTTATTTTTTATTTTTTATTTTTTATTTTTTATTTTTTATTTTTTATTTTTTATTTTTTATTTTTTATTTTTTATTTTTTTTTTTTTTTAATTAAAACAAGTGCAATACTTAGAAGTAAGAACAAAGAGAAAGGTTAAGGTCAAGTTCTACTTCTGTTTTCCATTAGTATAGGTGTAGTGCTTTGAGACTCTTCCTTCTCCGTGTCCACTCACGTGTCCTGCTTCTCTTCCGAGCAATTTCAAGGGGAAAGAAAAGAGGTTCCTTTTTAAATCTTTATTGTATGTTTAGTTCCTTTTTCCTAACCTAATTCAAACCGATTTTTTGGGTGACATGGAGGTTAGGGTGCTGTCATCAGCCGAAGCTGTTCTTTAACCTTCAAGTGTCTGCAAGGAAATTTTTTTGAGCCATTGAGCTTTTTTTCCCCCCAATGTGACAGACAAACCCCGCTGTTGAGTTGATCCAGTGTATAGTCAGTATGCAGGCTGTTGTATGTTATGCAGGTTGAAATCAACCTAGTGCATTAAACGTGGTGTTTGTTGTTATGAGAGAGGGATGGTATCTCTGGAGATGCTTGCCTTAAAAAGGGCGCTGCGTGGTGGGGATCCGCAGCCGTGTTCTGTAGCTGCTTTGGACCCTGTTTATTTAACAAGGACCTGTCGTAGATTAAAACTGAAAAATACGTGATGGAAAGGAAATCGCTCTGTGGGGAAAAAATAACAAGGCTGTTTAGAAGATGTGCTGTGTTTCAAGATGTTTAGAAGATGATGTGATGAAGATGTTTCTGATGGAGAAGTGGTCAGGCTTCTTTCATTAGAGGGGTTTGGGAGAGCCCAGTGTTAACGTGCTCAGTAATGTGGGCTCCTGGCTCAGTCTGGGAAAGCCAACCTCTGGTTGGAGTAGAACGTGCTCAGAAAAAGCCGTTATTGGCAAAGTGAAGGTGGTTTTTTTTTTCTTTTTTTCTTTCCTTGTGGTGGTGTGAGCAAGCTACTCTGCTAAAAGTAGAGCCAGCCACAATTGTTTGTTGTATTAGGCCTTGCAGTTCCTTCTTTGTGTAGGAAATCATCCAGCGCTGATGGTAACATACTGTACTTGTTACCACTGTACAGAATTTCAGGGTAGATGAGAAGTTGAGCAACCTCATGCCCTCCCTTAAAGGAAACCTTTTGAACCTTGTGGATCACAGACTTTGTCCTCAGAATAGGTGTTTTAACCTCTGGCCAGGAAGACAATATGGAATTAGAACAAGTTGTGCACCTTCAGTGCTTTCTTTCAGCAACCAGTGTAAGAGGATATGTTCTGGTTTTTCTTTTCTCTTCCTTTTTTTTTTTTTTTTTCTTTAAATGGAAAATCTGGAGGTGTCCAGGCTCCTCATGTAAGATAATGCTTTGTGTCTCTATTCTGAAGCAGAGGAAATGGTTTTTGTGGTAGGGAAGTCAAAAGACGGGGAACAAAGGGAAATCCTGACTTGCTTTGTTAACATGCCATGAAAAAAAAACAGGAGAAGGGTGAGCAGGACTTGATTTAAAGATTGCTTGTTAGATGTTAATAGCAAGCAGTCTGTCCTGATTCTTATTTCGGAGATGTAAATGACTGCACGGGCTGAACAAGTCTCTGTTGCTAGGGCAAGCCTGACCCAGCTGGAGCAGACTTAGGTTGAAAAGGCCTTAGACTTGCGAAAGGCTTGTGCTGGGGTGACTTGATGACTCAGAGCTGCCTTGGTGCTGCTTTGTCTAAGAAGTTTTTGGTGTGGTTTTTTGGTGTCTATGAGGGATTTTTTGGCTTTTTTTTTTTTTTTTTTTTTTCCCCCTCTGTGTGTCTGTGTCGAGAGAGTCACATAGTGATAGTTGCTCCATCTTTAATCTCCGGGTAGTTGAGAGGATACGGAGACCATTCAGTGTAGGTATAACCTTTTAACATTACTAAATGTGAAGGTGTGGATTTTTCCAAGAAAGGCCTTAAACAGTTGTGTTTCTTTAGAACTCCTAAATGGAGTGACAAGGCGGAATAAAAAATTTGGATACAAGAGCTGCACCACGTTGAAACGGTGCCTTAGAGAAAATGAATTCGTAGAATCATGAATTCATTTAGGTTGGAAGGGACCTTTAAGATCATGGAGTCCAATCATTAACATAACACTGCCAAGTCCACCGCAACACCATGCCCCTGAGCACCGCATGTACGTGTCTTTGAAATATGTCCAGGGATGGGCAGCCTGTTCCAATGCTTGACAACCCCTTCAGTGAAGAATGATTCTCATATTAAAATCCAGTGAATGTGTGAACTGTCAATCCTGCCCTTTAATGCCTTACTATTGCTAACAGGTTTACTGTTGTTGAAGGTATGCACAGTGCTGACAGATGCTGTAGCAAGCAGAAGCTGTATCGTAGGCGGAGGGGGGGGAACAATAGCTTTTCTGCTGATTTGTCTACCATAGCATGCCATTTTGCAAAAAGAATGGTTCCTTCAAAACACTGAAGGGCAACAGGCAAGTCCTTCTAGGAGTAGCTAGTGACCTGAATAACTAGTGGATATAGAAAAAGACTGAAGACTTGCTGCATGGGGTAATGATCATTTATTGATAGATGATTAAATAGCAGGTGTTTCTCAAGGTGGAAAGGTTCTTCTCCACGTCAGAATTTTTTTTTGGGATCAAACGCTGGGCTCTTGTCAGTGGTTCCCAGTGACAGGACATGGGGTAATGGGCACAAGCTGGAACATAAAGTTCTATTCAAATATGAGGAAAAACTTCCTTCTGGTGAGGGTGCCAGAGCCCTGGAACAGGCTGCCCAGGGATGTTGTGGAGTCCCCTTCTCTGGAGACCTTCAAGACCCACCTGGATCTTGAGTAATGTGCTCGGGGCCATCCTGCTTTAGCAGGGGAGTTGGACTGGATGATCTGAAGTGCCTTCTAACTCTGACAATTCCATGATTCTGTGAAAATGAGCATTACAAATTGTAGTTGAGATTGAGAAGGAGCTACTGGATTGCTGTACCCCAAGTTCTGTGTGTCACAGAGATCTTTGCTTTAGCCAGTTTGTGTGTGTGTGCACACAGTAGTGTCATCTCAGCAGCCGTATGCTGGCTGCATGGTTGTTCACAGCCTCTGGTCTGCTCCTTGGTTCCCCTGCCTGGAGCAGCACTTAAAAAGGAGATTCTGCCAGACTAGAGAATAGGCTGCAGGTCACATTAATTACCCTCATCATATGAACCTGTTATGTGCAGTCATTTTTCCTGGTAGTTCATTGACCCCATCTCAGTTACGTGATCCAGTTTGGATCTTTCTTCTGACTAAGAATGGGCTGCGGGTCCTCAGAAGGTCCGTAGCGAGGAGTGGGTTTTTCTCTTTCTTTTGGAAGTGTGCATGTTCTGTGGCTCGCCCCTGGGATGCTCCCAGAAAAGAACAGCACAAGTGGACTTCTTGTTTGATAGTAGGTGAAACTCGGTGCTTTTAGACTAAAGTGCTACTTCCAGGGAGGCATTTGTGTTCATCTAGATAAAGAATGCATTGCTTCTCTTCGGTATTTTGCTATATTGGAGAGTTAACTTTTAAACAAATAAATATATATTTCTTTAAAGAACTGATTTGGCACTTGGCATTTGGTGCTTAGTTTAGAAGAAGTCTTAGAAATGATAGGCAGTTTGAAGAAAAGCTTGGAAATCTGTAAGCAGCTGAATAAAACCAACATGAATCTCACTATAGGTAATTATCTTGAGTATTTATAATCTACACACAACTATTGGGGCAGGGTAATAAACAGATGTTGCATTTTTTTTTTTCTGTTAGTGAGCAAAGTAAATACATAATAGCTAATTTCCAATTCTGAATTGAACATGAAACCAGAGTAAGTAATACCAGTCATATTAAAAGAAAGCTTTATAAGCTGGAAGACCAAAAACCTGTTAAATGGAATATAAATGCTCTAAAGAGCATTTTATATGCACTTCATTCTGTCAGTCAGAGCACTTTATATTGTAAGTCCATATATGCTTTCTCAAAGGGGATCCAAAGAAAGCACGGTACAGCCAAATAGAAGCTGTGGTTGACTTTGAGCTCTGATTAATTTGTTTTTCATATAATCCTTTTTAGGACAGTGAGAAAAACGTGAGGGAAATATGATGCTTAGGGGTATAATTAACTTCTGTGAACAATGTGAATTTTAAAAAAAAAACAAAAAAAAACCCCAAACCACCCACATCATCTTTAATTGGAACTGTTTTTTCCAAATGTCTGTATGGACCAAGATGCCTGTCCTATTCTGTGTTTGGGTTTCTGCAGTTCTCGTTGTATAGATGAAGTTCTGCAAAATATAATTCACTAGATAAGGTAATAAGTTCTTAAATCAAAAATGTCAACAGCATGCTCATCTGTAATCCATTTCTAACATGAGAACCTGCTGGACTTTATCCCTTTCCGTATTAAGGGGGATGATTTTTCATAATTGAGGCAAGCATACTTTTGCCTTAAAGTTCTAGAAATCTCATTGATTTATAAAAGCATTAAATATCTAAAATTAAGTAACTTTCAAGCTGAAACAAACACAAAGCTAAAAGCAATATGACTTTTAAAGCCCAGCCTCAGAATAGACACATGAACAGATATATAATGCTTTAGTTAACAGTTGCTGCCATTTCTCTTACAAATGGTTCTTTAGGGTATTGTAACTCAGCTGTTTTTAAACCCATCACTCTGGAACCTTGCCTACAAAATGTCAGCGCAAGTGCAAATTTTATTTCTTTAACAAAATAAAGGGCTTGGAGCAGTTAGGCTTTCTAAAATTTTATGGCAGTAAAATAAATTTCGCTACTTTTGCTTTGCTGTAACAGGAACCACACTCTTCACCTTGTCCTGCCAGCAGGTAGGGACAGAAATCAAAACACTTTAATTGCAAAAATGTTGAGTGTTCCAACTTGCCTTTTTTAAAAGAAGAGAAGCCCAAAGCTGATGTGTAAATACACTCACGTTCTTGTCAGGCTGTGCTTTGGGCAGAGGGCACTGTCTCTTGAGGGTGGGTGGAGGAATAGTTGGCTCTAAAAGAAAATGTCAGAAGTTGAAAGCAAGATAGTTCATTAAAAGGGAGTTGATCTGCGTTAAGGTTGCCTTTCCTACAGGTTCAGGAGAAAAGCCTGTACTTTTGCCATATCAGATCTTCTATCTTAGGAATTCTTTAACGTTCCCTGTCTCCCATCAGGCTTCTATAGCTGGGTGATGCCAAACCATTCACCTTTTTTTTTTTTAATGTTTTCCTGAAGTTAAAGCTGTGACACGTATTCCAGGCAGCAGTATGCGATTGTTCTGTAGTCACTGTGTCCTAAAATGGGGTTTTCCAGCCTCACTGATCATGATGGCCAAGTGTTACTGTTTGTACATTAGTTTTAATGTTTAGTGGGTTTTGTTTATTTTTGGGGTGGTTTTTTTTTTTTAAGGTTATGGGGATGAACTTTCTTGCACATAGCCGCTTCTGCTGCAGCATCCCATTTTAATAACCTCTGCTTTCAGTTTGCATCTTTACAAGAAGGAAGATTAAGTAATAGTTTGTGTAGAAAACATCTGTTTCTTAAAAAAGATCTCACCCTGGTTTTTTTTTTTTTTTT
>VZRU01005837.1:30865-88087 GCA_013398155.1 Pedionomus torquatus
TTTTTTAATGTTGTTCCTCTAACAAGAGAGTCCTTTAGTCTTTTAAAGACTTAAAATTCTCTTAGTCCTTGTTGGATATTAGGGTTGCTGTGGTTTTAGCGTGCTCATGCTCTGGATCCTTTGTTAGCTTAAGTTATTAGCCTTAGATAAGTGTTGTGGGATGGAAGGACTGCTTTCTATTGTCAGCGCAATTTCTGAATCTCTGGACAATTTGTCTGGGTTAGAATTTTAAGTTTTTTGGCTCCAGTGTTTGTTTAGACCTTTTCCTTGTCTGAGGAAAATATGTTGTTAAAATAATTAAGCCTAGCGTGCATAAAAAGAGAACCTTTCCACAAAATTGAATTGCTTGGGGTTTATTTAAGTTTTGGCTTGCTTAAATAAATTGAGATTTTACTTTGTTTGCTTACAAGCAACTTACTGCCTATTCTGGGGAATCTTTTTTCCATGTTTTCCACAGAAGAGATGAACTCTGAGGGTTTCCAAGAACAGCTCTTTACGCTCTGTAGTTCTTTGTTTTACATCAGGGTGCATCTCATGGGTCCAATTATTTCGTTATTAGCACACTTTTCTTCCAGCCCCTTCAAAACTTTTATGGTGGTGCATGTCTCATATGGGAAGACCTAATATATGGAGTTATTAGGGATTAATCCTTTTGGTCATTGTTTTCTTGAGGGTGTATTGAGTTCAGTCGGCTGTTTTCAAGGGAAATTCCTGACTGGGATGCTGTGTGTCCTTGTAAATAAACTTATCCCTTGTTTCTTAGAACTCAATGAACTTTTTTGTGTCTTGGTGCCAAAATCAGTTAAACTCAGTTCAGTGGAACATGCAAACAGGAGTTCAGTGCAACTGAAGCTACAAGTCCAAGCACTTTCTTTTCTTCCCAGTCTCAGCGTGGGCAGTGCCGACCAGCTCTCCGTGGATTTTTGTGTTCTTGCTGATCCGTTGCAAGACTGGCATTCCAGAATTAGGGCTAGTTTGGTTTGTGACCCTGGGAAGAAGGAGCAATTTGAGAAATAAGCTGTAATTTTCTGAGAAGCGTTGCCTTTTACATGCATGTGTCCTAGGAGGGGGTCAGCAGTAAATTAGTAATGTAATGAGCAGTGGACAACTCTGTTAACTACCTTGTTCGGAGTCATGCGGCTGAACCTCAGGTCTGATCGCACACCTCATGATATAATTTGAAGCAGGGTGTGCAAATGCATTAGGTTTATGCTTTTCTTACTGGGATCATAATTGCCTCGCTTGACCTGCTGTGACCAGCAGGTCAAGGGAGGTGATCCTCTCCCTCTGATCTCCTCTGGAGAAGACCCCACCTGGGTTATTGTGTCCAGCTCTGGGGCCCTCAGCACGGGAAAGACATGGACCTGTTGGAACAAGTTCAGAGGAGGGCCATAGAAATGATCAGGGTGATGGACCACTGCTTGGGATTGGGAGAGTTGGGGTTGTTCAGCCTGGAGAAGGTAAGGCATCAGGAACACTTCATTGCAACCTTTCAGTACTGAAAGGGGGCTTATAAGAAAGATGGGGACAAACTTTTTAGCAGGGCCTGTTGCCATAGGACAAGGGGGGTAACAGGTTTAAACTAAAAGAGGGTAGATTGAGACTAGATATAAGGAGGGTATTTTTTACCATGAGGGTGGTGAAACACTGGCCCAGGTTGCCCAGAGAGATGGTAGATGCCCCATCCCTGGGAGCATTTGAGGTCAAGCTGTGTGAGGCTTTGAGCGACCTGATCTAGTTGAAGATGTCACTGCTCATTGCAGGGGGGGTTGGAGATGACTTCTGAACATCCTTTCCAACCTAAACTATTCTATGGTTCTATCTTTGTTCCTTAGTTTAATGTGGCTCTTTTCAACAGCAGTGGTAAAACAACATCTCTCTACCCGCTGAAAGATATGGATAGCTTGTGTCTCTGTGCTGATCCTGTAGTGTTTATGTATATAGGTTAAATGAGGTGAACATTCAATTTAGATGTGAATTAAGCACTCGTTTCTTATTTTAACATTGCAACCTAATTAAAAAGTTAAAAATGTTATGTCAGAATATCCTACTTGCATTCCAATTTCAAAAGGCTTAAAAACACCTTATTTACTAACTTTCCTTTCTCCTTTTGCATTTTCAGTTTGCGGGCCAAATGTTGATATTCGCAATGATATCCATGAGCTGAAACGCCTGGAGAACTGTACGGTAATTGAGGGTTTCCTTCAAATTCTGCTCATCTCTAAAGCAGAGGATTACCGCAACTTCCGATTCCCAAAGCTCACTGTCATAACCGACTATTTGCTGCTGTTCCGTGTGGCAGGCTTGGAAAGCCTCAGTGATCTCTTCCCCAACCTCACAGTCATTCGTGGGAGGAACCTCTTCTACAACTATGCCTTGGTTATCTTTGAAATGACAAATCTTAAAGAGATTGGGCTTCACAACTTGAGGAACATAACCCGCGGGGCCATACGGATTGAGAAGAACTCTGACCTGTGTTACCTCTCCACGGTGGACTGGTCTCTCATCCTAGATGCAGTGTCCAATAACTACATCGTTGGGAATAAACCTCCAAAAGAATGTGGGGACTTGTGTCCGGGAACAATGGAAGAGAAGCCATTGTGCGAGAAGACGTCTATTAACAATGAGTACAACTACCGCTGCTGGACCACCAACCACTGCCAGAAAAGTAAGATTTGAGTAGATAATGTATTTTTGTTACCTCTTTCTTAAGTGAAGATTTCATTTTCTGGTTTTATTTTAAGCTCTTGAACAACTTAAATTTTTATTCTAGTCTTACGTAGTCCACATAATGAGTTATCCAGAATAGATTCCTTTGTAACTGGTAAAGGATTATCTTACTTGATTTAAAAAAAAACCCTAACAAACAAACCACAAACTAAAACCAACGGCAACACAATAAAAATCCCACAAACTGTCTGGGTTACTTCCCCGTGGAAAAAGATGCAAAGTAAGTCCAGAACTAAAACTGTCATAGAAAACCTGGAACCAGTTTTACCTCCCTTGAGGACTTTGGCAGAAGGTGGCTGTTGAATGCCATCTTCTCCTCTTCCTTGCCAAGGTGACGTTATGTGTGTGCTAGAGTCGTTGCTGTACTTAAGCTGCTGACTGGACTTACTTTGACTTTGTTCTTTGCCTCCCTTGGCATGCCCCTTAAAAATTCCTGTAATGGTAAATTCTCTACGTAAGACTTTTCTAGCTGAAATCAGTTTGTACAGTACAGTCTGTAGCGTTGGAGTCAATGGATATCTTGACTCTTGGTGAAATTATCCTTGCCCGTTCTGTTCTTGTCTGGCATGACGGGGTTTACGTCTTTTTGATAGCGGGTATTAGCAAAAACAAAACCTGATCTCTTCTCGCTTCTTAAAAATAGAATAAACAAATACATAGTTTACTCAAATAACATGATTACATGACAGGCTTTTTGAGTTCATCCTGTAACTTTACGAAAGCTGAGCCCTGTAGTATCAGTAGGGCTTAATTACAAGCAGTCATTACTGCGAGGAACAGTTCCTAAATTCCACTTGCAGTCTTGACCAAAGCTGCTATAATGATAGGAAGCACCACAGTGTGAGAGAAAACAGGAGCAGGGCTGTATTCAGGTTACCTTCATTTGAGGACGATGTTTTTTTCTAAAGTGGCTCATCAGATGCTTGTGAAGCCCTCATGTTCAATTAACACTGAAATTAAAGTACCTTGTAGGGCAGTTTCAGTCAACACGTGCCAAAAAATATCTCTGGAAAAAAAGGCATTTGTAGGGCTGTGCTTCTATGAGTGCTTCTTACAGAACGCTGGTTTTAAGGAAAGAAAAGAAAACCCCTCAGCCTGTTACTGGGAGACTTTGATTTATCCAAGGTGAGGGAAGTGAGCTGCATTGCTCTATTACCATGTATTCCTATGAGTCGTTAGGCTTCTGCAGGCCAAATTTATGTCTTCATTAAAAGAGTGTAAATCTGTTGTCTGCAGAGGGTGACTTGGATGATTCCTGTGCAACCTCGTTGCCTTTAGTGGTTTGAATGAATGTAACTAGAGTGTATGTAATGAAATCTACCAACTTGTTTGCTTTCTGGTGTGTGCTCTGGCTATTTGGAGTAACAAAAGTAAGGTGCAAGAAAACCTTGTTGTTTTCTAGGGGAATGTTAAAATAATTTGGACCCAACAGTGAGAAGATAGCTGTTTTAAACAGGATGAAGTCACAGTTACACTGTGATGGCAGCACTCTTAAGGCAAGGGTGTAGGTGATGTTTTTGTTTTTCCTATATGCTTTCATCTTTCTTTCCTGGGAGATAATGAAGAAGAATGCAAGTACTGGAAAAGAGCCTTGAAAGGCTTGTTAAGAGCATTGCACTGTGGAGAAGCAGTGTAGGTTTAGAGTGTCTTAGGATGTAGAGTGCATAAAGACAAGATTGAGTTCTAATCGATAAAAGGAGTGAGAAAGTTGGGCCTGTTATATCTGTTTGTCGTGATAAGTCACCAACTTCAAGGAATAAGACTTCAAATTTGCCAGTCGTTCATGTGGAAAAAACCAACCAACTGAACTCAAAAGCACTCCCATCCTGAATCAAAACAAGGGAGGTATAAATGTACAGTTGGTCAAAGGAAGCTTTTTGTCTGTCCTGTTAGGTTGCTTGGATGCTTTGGCAATGAACTCCTGATCTGGAGAGGGCTTTTGCAGTACAAAATTACACAAGACGTGAAAAAGAATAGAAGCAAGGACTTTAAGGTTACTGAGCGTGTAAATCTGCATTTTCCTACCAGTAGAGATATGAGACTTGTGTTATTTTCCAGGGAGTGTTTTTCTAGCGTAGTATCTAATTTAACCCTGACATTCTTCTTGTGCGTCACAGTAATGTTAAGCTGAAAACGCTGTCTATCACTCAGGGTTCCTTTATGCCTTTTTATTTTTCTTCGCTCTGGATCTGCGGAGGAGTGTATATTAAATCTTTTCCGTCCTTGTTTAGGTTTTATGCTGAAAGATCTCAAGTTGGTGGGTAAATGTTGTGTGGGAACGCTCAGTGCTTTAAGTAGCCTGGCTTCTGTTTAGTTTTGCTGTTGAGTGGAAGTTGTTTTTTTCCTTCTTTTTCTTGCTCAGAAACAAAGGAAGAGCCCTGTGCTTCCTTCAGTATAACTTGTGCAGGAACAATGTCGAGGGTGGAGGGAGGAGAGAGGGAAGGATGTGCTCTGTTTGACTTAGAATAATCTGTGGATGTTTCTATAGTGGAACAAGCTACCAAGGAATTTGTAACTTCAAAAAAAATTTTTTTTTTCCTTAAAATATTTTTCTAAGGTTCAGTGTAAGTGCCCCAAGGCAGCAGCCTTACTAGTTTGCTCGTGTTGGAGCTGCGGTGTGCTGTGTTGGGTTTGGCGTGTTGGCATCTCTCTGACCTCCACCTACTGCTCTTTTGGTGTTCCAAGTTCCAGCTGCACTTCCCTTGGGTTGCAGGTCCACGTAGAAGAATCTTTGAGGATAAAAGGAGAACACTGGAGGTGTTTGCATTACTGGCTGTGCTTTGGGGCGCAGGCGGAGACGGAAAAGATAAAAACTGAGTGTCCAGACATACAAATAAGATTGTGGCCTTTTGTTTTTCTTACTGGGCTCTTCTGACTGTTGGAAGTGTTTATGGAAGCTGCCTGCATCTTGCTCAGTGATTGATGTGAGAACCAGAAAAAATTGTTCTGCTGTATCCCTTGAAAGACTAATCTCTTGACAGGCTTGCTTTGCCTGTCCATTGGCCCTACTGTAAAGAAAATTTTCATTGTTTTCTATATTCCTATTGCTGATGACTAAGTTTTGAGGTCGGCTGTCTGAGCTTTATAAGTCTGTAGAAACCAAATGTAAAATATAACCTTGAAAGGCTGCCTGGAAGTTCAGAATCCCTTGTCTACCATAACCTTGGTGGTTGTTGTTTTTTGTTTTCTTTTTTTTTTGTTTGGGTTTTTTTGTTGTTTGGATTTTTTGTTTGTTTTTTGAGGAAGTTCTGCTAATGCTTTTTACGACAAATTTTTCATTTGCTAGTGTGATAAGAAATGTACTGGGCAAATTGTTTATATGGGAAAGTAATAGCAAAACTAGCAGTGATCCATATATAAGATCTCTGGTGTGTGAATAATTTTATTTTTTTTGAACTTCACCTTAAGCTATTTATCTGATTTCCATTCACTCCCCGGTTAAACTGGAGATGCTGTCTGTCAATTATGAACTTTAAACCTTTCCTTTCCTACTTGGAATAAAGAAATAGCAAGGGTCTGGTTCTGGAAAGGACAGACTGTTAATACCTGTTGTAAAGGGGTAATAGCTTCGGTGCAAAAGGACAAGAGCACAGTCTGAAAGTCTGGGTCTCTCCTTTGTGAGTGTTGCACAAAGGGGATGAAATAACCACACATCCCTTAAAGACAAAGAAGGTGAGTAGCTGAAGTTTGTGAGGGACCTTTAAGATTAGATTTGCCATTGGCATTAAAAAAAAAATATTTTTTTTTTTAAATTGGCTTGTAGAGAGAACATGGATTAGGGCCATAAACATTAAGCACTTGTTTCAAAGAGGCAAATTTGACATGAAAAACAATAGCTCCCGTAGACTGCGCTTGACAATGCAACAGAAGAAAACTTTCAGCTTGTGAATGTGTGAAGCTGGAGTCCGCAGGAAAGGCATGTGGGATTTGGAGGCTGATAAAGAAGCAGATGGCAGTTAAGCACAAAATGTTTTTAATGAAAATGTTTCCTTATTCCTTTTTGAATCGGTTTGACAGTGGCCTGAAAAGAGATGGTGTATGTAGGGAATGAGGAACAGGAGGGAGAGAATGACAGCGAGTGGGAAGAGTGGTCCATATGTACCTTCTACTAAAATGTTTAAACATATGGAGACAGTAACATGATGTATTCTCACAAATATTCGGAATCTGCTCCTGTTTGTTTACATGGAGCTCAAAAGATAATGCAGTTGAGTGGTATCGTTTGACATAGCTTCATTGACTTGTGCGGTACTTACCAGTGTACACCATCTGGGAATCTGCTCCCTGTTGATTCAGCAGAGTAGTGGAGGAAGCCATGTGCTGGCATTTTTAATTTCTTTTTTTTTTTTTTTTCCCCACTTCTATTCGTCTTGTTTTCTGCTCTTTGAGGAGTATTCACTATATTCCCATGTCCATACATGAGCTCTGTAGATGTGGAGAGAGAGGAAGAATTTTGGAGCGGGAGATGCTGAATCAAATTGTACTTTACTTTGCTTTAAATTATATCTGCATACTCTTCTCTGTTTACTGCTTCACTTAAAGCTTTTTGTATTTATTTTTTTTTAAACTCTAGTAGAAATAGTGTCTATTAGCAGAGGACAACTTACTTGAAAACTTTTACTCTCTTTGCGAGCAGATTTTATGTAGTGTAATGTGAAGTGAAGCTAGTCTGTGTAATGCCAGCCCCACCTTTGTGGGTTAAAGAACCCCAAGAGTCATATAAACCTGAGCGTGTTTTGAAATGGATGGGTTCTTTGTCCGTTCGGTTGCTGTGCAAGCTCTCCAGCAAACAAACATCTTCTGAAAGGAATAAACAGAAGGGTGGACAAAGGAAAGGAAAAAAAAAATGTTAAAGGTGCAGTTGGTGTCATGGAGTTAGAAAAATCTGGAGCACGTTAGAAAAATAAATAAATTGTTAGTGTTTTCATTCTGAATGGAGTTTTTTTTTCCCCTGGTTTTCACTCCCCGCCTGAGAAACCTGCTCTTCAGCCAGAGGTTTCCCAGAATTTTTATTATGGCTGTGAGAGCATGTTTAATTGGTAAGCTTGAATGGCCGCAGAGCAGTTTAGGCCAATCTGCAGTTAATTACTGTAGCAGTGGTTTATTTTCTGAGAAAAAGGCTAAAATTAAACAAATGTATACTTGCCTTTATTCTTTGTTCTTTTGCAAAATACCATGACCTGGGAAGAATATTTTGAATCTTGCAAACTGCATTGGTCACCAAAAACTGGGTGCTAATGTTGAATAATGAAGTTGGCTTACTCGTTTCTTGTGGCACAAAGATGTGTAGTGTCTTGGAGAGGACTTCACATTTTGGATTTTTGTTTTCCAGTATTAAAAGACTCAATGCAACGAAGTTGGTCCATCAGTAACACCTTGCTGTGGGTTTTAATATATCTAAAAATTCATTTAAAAATTTATGTCTTCTCCCTACTTTTTTGGAATAAAGAATTTAAAAAAGTTAGAAGTGTTCTTAGGGTTTTTGAAAATACCTTGTGTTTTTTTTACTCATGTTTGCACACATACACTTTTCTCCTTAAAAAACATCATATTTTACGCTTGCTTTGACTTGCTTTATCTTTGTCAGTCCAGAGGTGTGTTTATATTCATGAGGTGATGTGTAGCCATATTCTAGTGTCTGTTCATGCTGTTGAAGAAATAAATATATTTTGGTATTGCTCCTGATAATGGGAAGGGGTAATCCATGTGCTGTGGAACGATACAGTAAATGTTGCCATGATTTCAGTGGAAGCAGAATACCTTGAAAATAGTAGTCAGGCTGGTTAAATATATATGCTTATTGATTCTGAGTAATATAAACACTATTTTGCATAGAGACAATTCTCATTTAAGATGAATGAGGATTAGCAGTTCTAAGGTTGACCCCACAACAAGCTTGCTCAGTCTAGGAAGTGGAGGCAGGTTTTTTTTTGTGCTTTCTATAAATACTTCTTATACTTACAATTAGCCAAGAGCATGCTATGATTGAAACCCGGCTGGACAGAAAGCCCTTCTGGATGCATGCTGTGCCTGTCTTTCATGGCTTTGGATTTTTGCCTCTTGAAATTTTGAAATCCTGAGTAATCTTTCTTGCTACAACAACATGGATTTACTTGAGTTGTCTCACACCAAGTAATTGCTTTGCTGTCAGAAAAACAACTGTAAAAATATAATTGGAGATCGCTTGTAGGAAACAGTCATTCTCTGGTTTTATGGGTTGAGTTTCTCCAGTGCTGTGTGGTAAAGGGTAGGGAAGAAGAATGATGCCACAAGAAGATACAGAAGCATGTGTTGTTTAGAGAATTATTTTTTTGTTTGTTTTACCTTCCTGTGCTGCAGTATCATGTTAAATCTATGAAATTAAATATGCATCCAAACTTGAACCAAATCTTTGATTAACCAGCTTAAAATAGGCTTGCAGTCCCCGTTGATATGTATTAGGCAAATATATGTTAATAGAGTAGGCAATTGTATTGGATAGCTAATTACATGTAATGTAAGCTTTAATTTCATGATGAATTTGCAAAACAACTGGGAGCTGGGAAAAGCTATCAGCGTTATAGGGAAAATGTCAGGGAAATGTCAAGTGTAAAACCAGAAAAAAAAAAGCTGTGTTTTTGCTGTATTCTTGCAAATGTCGCAGGGACAAGGCAAAACTGAGCCTGGCTTAGCTCTTTCCGCATTTTCTCTCTCTGGGGCTCTTAACCATGCCAGGACTCTGGCTTGTAGTGGGTTTTGACAGTTAGTGCTTGTGTGGATGTTTAATGAGTGGTGAACTCCAGCCACAGTCTTTTTTATCTTAGTGGAGGCCCTAAAAAGATCTCTATCCAGCTGTCCATTTTCATGCGATGTGTAAAAATACATCTTTTGTGATGACTGGTCTGTGACTGAATTTGGCTGCAGTGGGCTGAAGGAGGCTTGGAGGTGGGTACAGAACTTGCCAGCCTGCTTTTTATGTGAAATACAGGTAAAACTTAGAGGTTTGACATTGAATAGGAATCATACCCTCTAAAAAATTTTGAATGGTAGATGCCATTTTCCTTTTTTCCTTCCCCAAACACTCATGAATGTAGGAATGAATTATCCTTAAGCATTTTCATAAATCGTTTTCATGTGGCAAACAGTTTTTCAGTGTTAAGCAGTGATGAAACAGCCTTTGTTTAGCCTTCCTTCCCACTAATAGTGCCATTTCCTTCTCAAGTCTGTTTACGGCTCCGAGAATTAACTTGTAATAAAAAGATGCTCGGATAACAATATGTTAATACAGATTGTTGGATTGCCTTTTTCTTCCGAGGTGAGCTCAGCCTGGTTCAGTTGTCGACTCTTCTTTTCTGCCCCCTCCCCAGCAAAGTCTTCAGCGTTTGGAATGGAATGTGCATGTGCTATCAGCCGAGCGCTAAAAATGATACAGCAAGTAGTTTGCCACTGTGAAGTGGTAAGGCTTTGAGGTGCCCCTAACCTGGTTGGGTTTTTTTAAAGCTAGAAATTGTATGCCAGTCTTTCTATTATTATTTTTTTTTTGTTTATTTACTGTTTCTTGCTGGGCAAAGTGAGCTTGTAGTTACCTGCCCGAAGTGTAGTTCTGTATGCCCTGGCTAAGCATTAAATGGAGTTGTGTAGCCCCTGACGGTGTAGGCGAGGATGAATTCAGCACGTGAATTGAGAAAAGCTGTTGTTTTTTGGAATTTGGTTACTGATTTGCATGTTCAGAGGGATTCGGGAGGCAACTCAAAGTTCTTGTTGTTGCTAGTTAAAATTCAGATTATGCTCTTTGGTGGATCAGACCTCTGGTTTTGTACAGCGGTGTGACCTTCCTGATGTGTTGTTTTTTTCCTTGTTGCAATGTATTGGGTTGATAGCTGCTTAATTGTTCCCTTCTTAATAAACAGTGCTCTGTAGCTGTCAAGACTCATCTCTTCCCAGCGTACTCGCTGTCCCTCCGTTAATGGCTTCTCTAACTGTTTACTGCCATAACTCAATTGAGGGATCTGTTTCCCCTATTTTGTTTTTTCTTCCCCCTCCCCAGTTGATGTGTGATGGATGTAAAGCTTGTAGTTTTGGGAAATGATGCCATTTAGGAAGCATGTTGGAAGTGTGAAGCGCGCAGAGAAAGTCTTTTATATCAATGCAGGCTTTGGGAGGAGGAGATGTTTTTCTATGTATAGAAACTTCCCGTATAGGATGGCAAGAGAAGGTTGCAGGGGGATTGCCTGTCTCTTTAAGTGGGTTTATAATTGGCTAGGAATTTTTGTCAGCTTAGTCACTGCAGCATTCAGCGGATGAGGGAAAAAAACCACAGGCCCCAACCCCAACCGTTACGGGCCGTGGATAGGCTCTGTCATCCCAAAGGAATGCATGTGAACAAAACACTTTGTGCGGTGCAACCGTTGGCCTAAACAGTATTGCATTCTTAAAGCAGGCTCTGAGTCACATGGAGCAGATGGATTGTTTCACTAAAATGGAAGTTATGTATCACTGAGCGCTCAGATCCAGCTTTTAAGAGTGGTTCGAAAAGGTCACTGTATGTGGATGTGAGGAAGGGGTGGAAAAGGAAAAGGAAAAACAAACCCAACGGAACCCCCCCAAAAACACAAACCTGGAACAAAACAAACAGCTCCTTGTTCTGTGGTTGAAATACTTTCCGTGGCATTAAAAAGGCAGGAAAGTGTTTTGCTTTGTTAATTACTGGGCTGGCACACCGGTCTAAAGACTTCTCTCTAGGTTTCAGACAAGCATGGTCTTAATTCTGAGGCACTTTGTGTTCATCTGGGAAGCTTCACGCTACCCAGAGTAGTCCAAAGAAACCCCTGTTTTGTAGGGGTGGAAGGAAAACCAGCAAACCAAACCCCAAACCTGTTGGCTTTGCTCACAATGAAACCAGCTGCTGCTCAGCTCCCCCCGCCCTCCCCTCTAGCCTTTCTCCCCAGAAACTATCTTCAAGCTCTGCTCTTTAGTGTGTATTGATTAGCTCCATCGCTGTGGGTGGCATTACCCTTTATTTGGCTTTATCTCTTCCCTTTAAGGGTATTGAAAGCATCTGATAGGGGTGTTGCCAGTCTCCAGCCTTCAAAGTGTGCAGAGGAGGAGCTGCCACTTCTGGCTAAACAAATTCAGAGCTGTCAAGTGACTTTTAAAATCTTTTCCCCCCTTTCCTGTTTTGTGGGGAATCCTCTTTAAAGGATGGTCTAGGATTTAACAGTAAACCCAGCCTCTGGTTGTCCAATATTGATATTGACTGCTGCTGTCAGTTGGCATGCTGTTGCTCTTTGGAGTGGAGCAAGTTTGGAGGTCTTAATCTGGTTATCACTGAGGCAGGTGTTTCAGAATTAGAGCCTCCCTACGTAGTATTAATTCAATCTTAAATCATTACAGCACAAAGGGGAAACATTGACTAAATTCCCTTCCATCTCTGGAGCTTTCCTCATGAAGGCAGCACATGAGTAGGAGCTCTCTCTTAGAGAAGATGCTTTACTTTTTAAGTGCTTGATGAAGGCTGGTTGGCAGAATCAGAATTGACTGGTCCACGTGAAACACTACATGCAGAACAGAAATTGCAGTGAGTCACTGTCTGCACTGCCTTTTGTGATCTGAGAGTCTGGGAGAAAATACTGCAGTGGGTGTTACAGATAAAACCCAGTATGCAAATCCTTAATTCAGAGATGAAGCGTTCTTCCTCTTCTACTCGCTGCAGTTGTTTGTGTGCGTGCATCCATTTCTTTTCCATAGAAGAGAAATTAAAATAATAGTAATACCTTGCTCCAGGAGATGACCAGAGAACCAATACAACTTCCAGCAAACCAGCTGTTGAGAGTTAGTTAAATTCAAGGGCTGATTTAGGATCAGGTTGTTTAAAGGAGAGAATAAGTCATTGGAATATATCTTACAGTTGGAAAAATTTGTATTCTTCTTAGTCAAACATTTTATTCCTAGGCAAACATATTTATTATAAAAGCTTCTTGGCATGGTTAGAATTATCTGCATGTGGCAGATGATCTTTTTAGGAGAAAAGTGCTGTATACATACAAGGGTAAGAGAGAGTGAGAGGGTGTTTTTGGAGTGGGGAATGCAGTGGGCATCTTTCAGTGTGGCTGTGCCTGGTGAAAGTGGTAGGTGACTGAAACCTGTGGCAATTGCAGATCTCAGCCTCTGGCTTCTTGTGACTCTACAAGTGGGCTGCCTGATCTAAAAGGAATGTTCTCTTGTGAACTGGCACCGTGTAATTGTGCTTGGATTTGTGTGGTGTATCTGTAGTGCTCTGGATGCCTTGTCCATGAGCTCCCTGTTAAAGTGAATTCAACATCATGCGTGTAGTACCTGAAATCTTCAAGCTGTGAAGCTTTCTTGCTTTTCTTGTCTACTTATTTAATATTTATTAAAATGGTAGTTGGCGTGGGATGAGGAGAAAATATTCAACAACGTGGAGCTTACCACTCCTCATAAATGGTGCAAAGCTCTGTGCAGATCCTCCAAGGGAAGTACTTTATTTACATTAAGCGTGCTTCATAAACAGTACCTGTAACAGGGTCACTCCAATGAAACTGCAGAGCAAGAAGGAAAACGCCGGCTTTTCTGTATCTGCTGAGCGGGCTGCGTGATCTGACCTGTGTCTGAGGATGCTGTCTGGACAAAGAATGTCGTTAGCAAGTGGACAGCTATTTTGCAGTGTTAACCTACGTGTTCTCTTAGTATCAGGCAGACACTGGAATTGGTGTGAATAAATCTGGGCTGTGCCAAGCTAAACGCGACACCTTAAAGCAGGAGTTAAATCCCCCCCTCCACCCCCAGATCCTGCTACTAAAGGCTGAAGGAAAAGGAGTTTTCTCCTAGCTTACCATCCCAGCAATTTGTCTGGGTTCTCACAAGCCGTGCTTCTCTCTTCCTTTTGAGACCTCTGCCTTTTCTGTCCTCTCCGTAGGTGCTTTGTGAACCTGGGAGTGTTCCCTTTGCCTGCTTGGTCCTTATCTCTGTTCCCTGCAGCAGCAGCAGCACAGAAATGATGTGCCTGTCTATTCCATTCTGCTGCTGCTGGGTAGACTAATGAGCAGAGGCGCTGCAGCTGCCAGGAGGAATTCCTTTCCAGCAGTTTTGCGAGGAAAAGTCAGCAGGATTAGGGCCTGGTTAAAACTTGATGTTTCAGCGAATCTGCTATGCAAACCATTTGGGTGAGGGAGAGAGCAACCAGAGTGGCAACCAACTTTGCTTGAGGCAGAAACGAACTGTGGGAACAAGAAGGAGACTGTCTTGTTCTCTGTAAACCGTAGTGCTGCTTAGAGCATTTTGGTGTGCTTAAATACATATACATACATACATATATATATATGTACTTTTCTGCAACAACACCCCAAGTTACTGTCTGTCCTGGTTTAGAGGAAACAATTATTTCAAAAGCCTTTATTAATAGCCTTTCTTTAAGCTTTCTTAATAGCCTTTTGAGCCGCTCTGATGTTTCGCTGTTTGGATGTGCCAGATCATGCACTGGATCTCACTGTTCTGGAGCACCTATTTAGTTACCTATCTAGGCAGGGAGCACCGAGGCACCTCCCAAGCATTTAAAAATAGAAATAAACATCTCATACTCGCTCTTCCTTCCTTGATTAAATTTATAGGGTTTGTGTTGAGCTTGTTTTGGTTTGTGTGGGCGAGTGGGTGTGTCTTGTGGATGAAAAAGTAATTGTAGGGAGAGCTAGAGTCAAAGGAATATATTTTTACATTAGTTTGGAAATCCTGAGGTCTCTAGTCGTTTCACTTTCTGGAGTCAGTTTATATGAAGGTTCTGCTTTCTGTGCTTTAAGATTCACCTTTTTTTTTTCTCCTTTTGGTTCTCAGTGACTGTCTAGTGAAGTGCAGCTCCTGTGGGAGGCTGCAGTCACAGCAGTGAGAGGGAGGGAGTCTTTTGGGTAGCTTGGGCTGTTGCCATGAAGTGTTTGAAGTATCTGGAAGGAGACCTTGAACCTCTGTTACCCGGAGGAGTGAGTACAGAACGTAGATCTCCTCATGGTACCGTCGGAAAGACAGACTGCAAACAATAGGCTTTCTAGGATATGATAATTGGAGAAGTGTGGTGATTGCAGGAGCCGGTAGAGGAAAAGTCTGCAGATGTGATCAGAGTAATGCGTTCTTGAGTAAAAATAGGTAAAGCAGGTATTGAACTCTTTTCTCATTTTCTTGTTAAGTGCTTTGTTGTGCCAGCAATTTTTTTTTTCCGTTCTTGTGAAGCAGCTGTGGTTTAACCTACCTGTATGCTGCAGTAATGAACACTTACACTGTTGTATGTAATATGTGGAAAATAAGATTAGCAGAAATAATAAAAAACACAGTCTTTGTGCTGCTGCAGATGTGAAAGCTAATGGGACACCCAGAGGCAAGAGATGAACCAGTTAAACAGGGACCAGGCACTCTGGTTTAGCAAGCCATTCTATTCTGAATGCAAGCTGTAGATGCAAGTTAGACAGTGATTGCAAACTTGTTTGTTTGACTTTGCCTCCCTGTTTCCTGAGCCAAGCTGCCTTAATTATATGAGGGATTTGCTTCTCAAAGTCACTTGCAGACAAAACATTATCTAGACTTGAACAAATCTTACATCTCTAGCAGTCCTGTCTCCAGGTGAGGAAAGTATTCTGAGGGTCTGTTCTATAAGCATGTCCTTTGGAAGAGGTCTATGCACGTGTTTTACTCTGTTTTCTCACTATCATGTCATATAGGACCAGGCAAGAAAACAATAATTATGTAAAATGGCATGCGTTATAGAGGGTTGTTTGTTTTATTTTCAGCATCGTTTTGTGGAGCTGTAGAAAGCATCCAGGGAAGAGTAATTGTACGAAACCTTTGAATTCTCTGGTGTTGGGTATCTTAAATGATACATCACTGTCAGACTTGTTGCTTCCGTCAAAACAAAGGAAGTGCTGATCTCTAATTAGTTGATGTGAAAGGCCTTTGTGGATATCGATGAAACGCGAAGAGTGCAAGTGATCTTCAGAAAGGTGGCCTCTGTGGACTGCTTCCCAAACAAAACGGCAAAGAAAGCAGTCTTTCATATTATTACGCACAGGCCTTTTCTTACATTCCTTACTGCTGCTGTTTTTGACTGTGCTTCGGGTGGACAAACTGTGAGCTTGAGTCACGATGGTGAACAAAACAGTGGTTTCAGGTGAAGCGTAGACTTAAGATGTAAAGGTCTGTGCTCATCAAATTAACTTCCATTATGGAACCGTCTCTTGCTCCTGTCATGTTCTTACTCTCTGGACGTTCTTTAAAAAACAAGTTTGCAAAACAGGGCTTCTAAATTAACACCGAGTATTTCTCCTCGAATGCATCATGGTGTTTCTTGCTCCATCCTAGGACGAGATTGATAAAAAACATCCTCCAGTATATGAGAAAGATTGTTGTATGTCTGTTTTTCAGTGGTGCCCAGTGACAGGACAAGAGGTAGTGTACCCAAACATGAACCTAAGAAGTTCCATCTGAACATGAGGAGGAACTTCTTCACTCTGAGGGTGACAGAGCCCTGGAACAGGCTACCCAGAGAAGTGGTGGAGTCTCCATCTCTGGAGACATAGAAAACCCACCAGGACACGTTCCTGTGGGATCTGCTCTAGGTGGCCCTGCTTTGGCAGGGGTTGGACTAGCTGGTCTCCAGAGGTCCCTTCCAACCCCACATCGTTCTGTGATTCTGCATTATCAACTTTATCTCATTGACAGAGCTGTGCTGCAGCTTTGCCACTGCTTTCTAATCATGTTTCCTACTACTTGTGTCATCAGTGTGGGGTTTGTTTTATATGAAGTAGTGGTGTCATATTGTAATGTAATACCTGGATTCTCATTTTAATAATTTACGTATGTTAAAGAGCGTTTTGTGGGAGAGAGGCTCAGCTCTTTCTGGACATTGTAATTAAAAAAGGTGAGATTTGGGTTTTTAAGCGAGATACTCTGATTCATTTTATTTATCTTAAGAACTCTTCTGGTTCACAGTGCTTTGGGTGGTGTACAGCTTAAGTTTAAGGTGCCTGAAACCAGTAGTCCTGTTGGAAAATCTAGGGCAAAGGATTTTGCCAAGTGTAAACATTGTCTCATGGTGTGAAAAACAACTAAACACTTTTAGTTCATTAATACAATTTACTTGCAGACAGACAGTGCACTTGACATGGCTGTTTATGCCCAGGCTTTTATGCAATTCGTATATCTGATCGATTTTTAAATTGTTTGGTTTAGAGCAAGCCAACCAAAAGTGGTTTATTTAATTTATAGTAGTAATTCCTAGATTGTCCAATTACACTGGATTTATTCATTTAAGCAGGCACCTTAAAACTAATTGTTAGCTTCAACAGGAGTTTCATTGGGGTTTTGCATTGCTTTCTTTCCCTTTTTAAATTCTGGAAGGCATAGAGCCTTTGATTATGGCAGCTATTTTTGCAGGTAAGCTGGGAAAAAAACCCCGTTTAGCTGTGAAATTGGGTCCCATTCATCTCCAGTTTGACCCAGCTGGTGGGCATATGCCATGATTTCACTGTGTTCCACAGAGGAAGGTTTGAGACCAGCATCTGGCTCTTGATGTCCTGTTCTGGCAGGATGGATGCTGCGCTCAAGAGCTGTTCATCACCTCTCCTGCCTTTTCTTCCACCTCCCATGTCTACCTGGTTAGAGTCAGGGCAGTGCCTCGGCTGAGTCTGTCTCATGCTGCCCTTTGCGATTATGTGGTGAAAACAGAGAGTTGTTGTGGGCTCCCTTCTTCCTTCGTGGAAGCTCCCCTCTGATCTTTGTGGGCTTGAGAGCACTTTCACCCCATGCGTGGCTCACGTGGCCGTAATTGAGTTTATGGAATCTCCCCAGTCCTGTGCCTTCCCAAGGGCTGCTTGTTGTCAGACCTCATTTTACCCCCCACACCCTTAATACTCTTTTGTTAATCCGTGAGTTTTGGGAATGTCTGAATAGTGTTTATTGCTTTTATTGTTTGGGTGGGAAAATGGCGATGGAGCTTTGATTGTTTTATGGCAGGAGAAGGGCCTTGTGGAACCCCAGGCACTTCTTTTTTTTTTTTAACCCCAACAAGGAGTGCAGAAAAGTAACCAGTAATTTAATTCTAAGTGAAGAATCTCTTGCTGGTTGTAGCCTAGGGACATGTTTTATTTGAGTCCAAAAAATCAACCAGAAAATAAATTTAATTGCTTTCTAATATGTCTTGTTAAAGCATGGATTGGTCCGTGCTGCAAAGAAGTTTTGGAACTACTGGTGAGAGAGGACGTAGACTTCAGTTTTGATGGTTGATTAAATGCTGGATGTCAGCGCTTTCTCTGATAACAATGTTGTTGAGAACCACGCTGGCACAGCAGGCTCATCCCCTGCGTGCCTGTAGCTTGCCCTGTAAGTTAACTCGGGACTTCAGCTTGTTTTGTCATGCCTCATTTGGAAAGTTTTGATTTGGGAAGGGGGGAAATAATGCTGCCTGGTTTGAAGCATTTAAAGCAGAAGTACAGAAAGCTGGAGTGGCTAATTCTGAAGCTTGTGGAAGAAGTCTTTATTTTTCTTCAGAGAATGACTTGGTTTTATCTCATGGCATCTTTCAAAAGCTTGATGGTTAGATCATTGGTGTCATTAAAATATCAACAGATAGAAATGTCTAGTCCCGGGGTTTGTTTTTGGAAGATGATGCCTTTCTGTGAGGTGAAGCCCTTTGTCCCAGCACATTTGATGTTTATTAAATGTATTTGTTTTAAAATTATATCAAGCAATGCTACTTACGCTCTATGCAATTGCCTTTTTTTTTTCCTGTGGGTAAAGAGAAAAAAACAGTTAATAATTTACTGTGTTCCCAACAGTTTAAAAACAAATGTTTGTAGATGCTTTGTGTCTGTGTTAATTTATATGCTAAACACTGTTGATAATGATTCGAAACATGTCAGCTTGTTTGATATTTCATGTTTTCTGTGTACAGAAATTAACATAGTTACGGGTTGAAAATCATTGTGACTATCCCAGGAAAGAGAAAGAAGGTAATTTATGACTGTTGTTCTCTATGTAAAATACTTAGAATAATCCCCAAACGGACTTCGTTGTTCCCTTTGCAGTGTTTTAAAATGTTTAATTATATCACAGTATTTAGATGAATCTGAAGTTGTTCTCATCTGTCTGAATTTTTAAGGCCTTTAGCTATATTCTTTGTGATGCATTTTATCTGCTCTGTCTTTCTGCATACGGGCGTCTATTTAAAAGTGTCTCGCACTTAAACTGAGCCCAGGCTGACAACTTTATACCCGTGTCCTACGCTCATTTTCTGGGAAAGTCACTTAAGTTGCAGTGTCCCATCTGACCAATGAGGAGGATAATCTTCTTTAACGTGAGTGCTGTGGTGCACCAATTAACGTTTGTGAGTTGTTGAAGGTGCCTTTTAAATATGACATAAAGAACTGATGAGCATTTTTCTTGGAAAACTTGTTACGTGCTTTTTTTGTTCCTATATAACCCTATTTTCTTACATGGCACTGGACCAGTGATGTGCAGGACTACCTTAGAGTCATGCAGCTTGCTGCTGCTGGAAAATAAATTGTTTTGGATGAGCGTGCTGGAGTTTTTTTGGAAGCACACGTAAAGCACATTAAGCAAAAGAGACTTAAGTTCATCACTTGAGTATAAAGATTCAACAGGAAAGCGTACATATTTTTCTTCCAGCATGCTTTTTAACGAGATGAGGCATTTAGAGGAAGGAAATATACACAAGACGGAGTATCTGCTTCTCTGTTATTTTTTAACTCCCTGTGTTCTTTCATGTTTCTACTCCTATACCTAAGGCGAGGAAAAAAGGTCTTTTTAAAACATTTTAAAAAATCTCAGCAAGAGCGGATGATGTTACCTGTTAGCAGCTTGACTGAAATACCTATGAATCAAACTCTAGCTCTTCTAAAAGGTTGAGAATAAGTGTGTTATTTTATAATTCTTTCGTGATCCAGCTCATTAGGAAACGATCCGTTTTACTTGATTCTGTCTGCATTAAAAAGGAGACAAATTCCAGACCCTTTCCTCATCTCTAAGCCCAGTCCAGTTAAGCATAGAAAGTATGTAAGCAATGTGAGGCTAGAATTGAACCGTCAAGGTGACTGGGAAGGTGAAATCAATTATCTGCTAAAACGTTGGTGCAGGTCTGTCTTTGGGAACGGGAACTGCTGTTCTGGTATTTGCTAAGGAGCCTGCAGTGTGTGCGCGTCCTGACATCGCTTTTTCCACATAGCGGGGGTGTGGGGGAGCAGAATAACCTCCACAAATCCTCCCCCCGACTAATGAACCCTCCTCTTCATTGAGCTTGTCCTTGAAATGTCTCTGGCTTTTAACAGTGGTGTGAAAGCTGTTAGTCTCCTTCTTGTATCTTTATCCAACCAAGTTCAGTTATGAAGGAGTAATGTATATTTGGCCTAGGAAAATAGGTCAGTTCTGTAGTTTAAGTGTTTCTTCCAGTGGTAGTTAGTGGGTAGCCTGCAGAAAGGAAGAGTGACTGACTTTCCTCGTTTCGTAAATGTTGGCTGTGCCACAGTCCTGCAAGTGTTGGCATGAGAGGCCGTTCCAGACAGCCCAGAAAAAGCATTATTTGATTTGAAATGACAAATCTGATCAGATGCATTTGGTCCAGGCATTACTCAGGAATATGTTATGAATAAGGTTTTGGTGTGTGTTTGGTTTCATTCTGAACAAGTAAAACAATGCTGATACGTGTTTTTTCTTAACAGTCAACTCTAGTCACTCGGTATTTAGGAGCATCCTTTTGTAATTTTTAGCAGCATGGCTATTCTTTGGGGTGTAGAAGAATTGGGAGAGGTTTTCCTGTAATAAAAGAATCCTTTAGCAAGTAAAAATTTTATTGAGAGGGGATTTTGTTTGTTTTAAATGGAACAATTTCCCTTGAGAATAACTGGTTTGTGGGCAGCAAATGTATAAATTTGAATGTTGTGGTGGGAGAATGTTGGTAAGAGAGGTCCATGTATGTTTGTAAGGGTAAATGTTACCAAAGTTCTTCTTGTAGGATTGTTTCACAGAAAATACGTTATACCTTGAAAAGGTAAAGGTAGAGTCAGCTAGAATGAGTGAGGCTTAGGTCTACGCATCAGGGAAACCATCCTGATTCTGAGAAGCATTTGGCTGCAGGGTGATGCCATTGGAGGGACAGGAGAAAATTTATGCTCGTGTATGGGGAAAATGAGATCCAGAATGCTTAAATGACTTGATCAGATTGCCCCAGACAGTAATAGCGGAAGGAGAATCACATGCTGCTTGTCTGGTAATCCAGCTAGAAGGTTGTGCTTTGCCAGCTTAGTAGCAATGACAAGGGCATGGCTGCCTGGGAGAGTTCCTCCACGACTATTTTATACCTGTGGGTTTTTAAAGGAAACCCCTTCTCATTGCTGTGCATCTGTTTCGTGTTTAACTACAGTCTTCAAACTAACGTGAAAAAGTGACCGAGGTTTGTTTTTCTTGCTGCTCTATTCACCTGCTAGAATTGGGGATTTGCTGAAGTGGATAGCGAGCATTTCATTTGTTGAAAAGAAGAAAAATGCAGTAAACTTTAATTCTAAAGAAGCTTAAGCCTTACAAATAAATCCCCTGGGGAGTCATCTCTGCATAGTGCATTGACTGAGAAAGCTTGACTTGGTCGGGTTACGTTTGTAGAAACAAACATGTTTTCCAAGACCGTAGTTATAATTCATAAAGCCTTGTTTAGAAAGGCTCTTTTCCCTGCGAGTTGGCCAGAGAGCTGTAAGTGGTCTCTCCTCTCCATTTGGATTCCCTGTAGCTGGGTTTGCACGGCTGGAAAGCACATCGTTTTTGCGTGGCTTGTAACCCACAAAATGCTCCTCTGAGCATCCCCCTTCAGTTTACTCGCAGAGGAAGCCTATGTTAACCATGCAGCAGGTGGGTTCAGCTTCAAAACTTCTTATCAATGCAAAGAAAGTGCATCCAAAGAGGTGGAGAAACAATTGGATGGGGTTTTTGGTGGTTTCTTTTTTTTGCAGCTCATAGGTGGCAAACAGTTCTCTGTGCCTTCAGGTGGGAGTAGATGGGTTGCTGTTCTTCTGGTGCAGCTTGGTATTTTCTTCGTCTGACGCGTGGATTTTACCTCTTTGGTCCCGGATGGCTGCTTTGCCAAAGTCTGAGGCTGGGCAGTGTTGAGCTGTGACCTGCACAAGTCTATTTAGTAGTCTTCCATGTCCCTGTTTTGCATGGAAGACTCTCCTGGAAATGCCTAAGGGGAAAAAAAAAAAAAAAAAAAAAAAGNTGGTTGTTGGAAGCAGTTAAGTTTTAGAAGAACCGGGCCAATTTGAGAATTACTGGCACACTGGCACAGTTCTGTGAATTTATTCATTTCATTTGGCTTGTTTCGCTTTTTGGATGCAACTTACATGAAAGGAAAACTCTGGATGGTGAGGAAGAAACTATTTTAGTTGCTTTCCCTTCCTCTAAATCAAGTAGGGTGGCGTTACCATTTCCATGCACCGGCAACGTGAAGGTTGCAAACTTCTTTACACAGCATTTGCAGAACTGTGTGCAAGACGACTAAATTCCCTTCATCTTCCTGCCAAAAAAAGTAAACCTTTAAAAATATGCAAAGCATTCCAAAGCTGGTGAAGTTACCAGCGTGCTGAGTTGTTGCATTTTAAGAGTACCCTTTTCAGATGTGCTCTTGGCTTATTTGTGTTCGTGTGCTGCTACCTTGGGCTGCCACCTTGGCAGATCTTGCCAGCAAAGGAGGGTCAGCCCTACTGGGTACTGGAAGGAAGAACTTCAAAGAAAGCTTAAATGTCAGAATAACTTGACTATATTGAAATCGGTGTTCTGTATTTTTATTTATTATTTAATTACTGATGCTGCAGCTTAGCACTGGAGGCATCGTTATATTCCAAATGATATCTTCTTGACTGTGAGTGTTCAGTGGAGATCTTCACTGCTTAAATCCGCGCTTATCGAAGGTACTTCTTCTTTGGAATCACTGAAAAATTATTAAATAGTTTGCAGTATGCAACTATTTGAGGTTTTCCTTGCTTATTCAATTTAATACTGTCACTGTGGCTTTGTAGACTTAACTGCGATGTAAAAAGTATTACCTGCATCACATAAACCCCCAGCAGTTTGATGTTGGAGATTTGATTTTACATGGGGATCGTGTTAAAGTTCTGCCAGAGATTGCCTTTGCATATTGCCCAACCTGAACCTCTGAAACTGAAGTTTTATCTGTGAATTTATTTTTTTTTTATTTTTAAAAAAGTCATTGCAAACAAAGGAAGTAAAAAGACGAGCCATCTGTATGTGCATTTAAGTAGAAGATGCCTGAAGTATTTGCATTTCAGATTTGCACAAAACCAGTGCATCCTTTCAAACAATTACATATTTTACAAATAAATGTACTTAACCTGGTAAGTTTTTGAAGTAACCATAAAAGCATTTATTGTGTGAAAAGAGTCTTTTGTTGCTTCGGTTCTAATCCACATTAGTTCTTTTGATTTCATCTACCCATAGTTGCCTTTAAAACGTCTTGAACTTTGAAATGCATAAATAAGTTCCATCCTTGTAGTTGAGAGCAAATTTTTTTCTTTCTTTCTTTCTTTAAAAGAAGGCATTGTTTTTTCAACGTTGCCACACCCACCACAAGATAAATTCCTTAATTTTGTGCCGGGTTGCAGTGTCATCACAGGGAAGCGTGCTCAAGCAGCTGCACACACTTGGTTGCTCTCTGTGACCACACCTCCGTAAGTCAGTGTTGAATATGAAATGTTGGGGTTGTGTTGTAAGTAAAAAAATTTTAAAAAAGCTTCATCTGGGCCTTATCTTTATTTATAACAAAAGCTGAAATAGTGGAAGTTGTGAACCTCTCTTGCTGCATGCAGATCTACTTTTTAAGTGGCGTACAAGATCAGAAATATGAAAAATGGCAGAGCACTTTGAGTTTGCAAGAGTGAACATGTGTAGTGTTATGTTTCTCTTGGAAGAATTATGACCCAATCTTATTTATAAAGAAACGAATAAGAAAAATTTGCTTTCCTTGTGTCATGTGAGTCCCTGCAAAAAGATGACGCTTAATTCCTTTAAAACAGAATGATCTCTACCAGAAAGGCTGATTGGTGATACTCAGTGTTGATTTAGGGTCTTACTGACATATGTCTCTACTGATATGTTTGAAAAGGCAATGAAAATATTTTAGGCCCGTGACTACTTAAATTTGGTATCAAAAGGAAGACCATACTCTTTGCTGAAGCTGATGCTCTTCCTCATAGCTGGGTAGGAGACATGAGCTGATGGTTCTCAGCGTGGAGCTGGAATAGTTTTCTCATCTGTTGTGCAAATTCAGGCTGAAATACTGAAAATCCTTTAGGTGTTACCACTGTGAAGAACATCTTCAAAAGAAGGTAGGGAAACTAAAACCTGTAAAGTCCGCAAGAAGTCTTGATGTGTGGGTGGGTTGTTGTTTTTTTTTGTTTGTTTTATTTGGTTTGGGTTTTTTGTTTGTTTGTTTTTGTTGGGCTTCTTTTGTGTGTGTGGTTTTGTTTGATTGTTTGTTTTTTGGAAAGGGGGGTGGTTGCTTTTTCCCCCTCTTGGGTCCCAATTTGAATTCAGGCAGTCCTGTCTTAAATAAAGCCAGGGTTGTTAATGATCGGGGATGGAGGGTTGGTGGAACATCTGATGAATCTGGAGCAGGAATACAGGAATTGTATGAGGGTTACTGCAGTGGCAATGGAATTGACATTTCATAGGTGTTAAAGGAAGATACTATGAAGGTGCCAGTCATCAATCCCAAGCACAACTGTACAGAAATAGCCATGCTTTCTTTTTTTTTCATTATTTTTTTATTTTTTCCCTTCTCTGAGTAGCATGGCTGGCTTAAATGCTGCCTCACCCTGCACTGATCTCTGTGCTGGTACAATTGTTTATGGGCTTGAGCAGCGACTGGGAGAAGAGAACTCCCATCGGGGTTAAAAATAACTTGGTCCCAAAAAATAAACTGTATTTTTAACCCGGATCAAGTTTCCTGATCCAGAACACTCTGCAGCCCTGCAAACGCCTGTAATGGCACAAGCCTGAAGGTGCTGCAAGGGTTCTTGGGTGCAGATTTTACCCAGGTTTTATGTCATATCCCGAGTGCCATAGGCTTGGCAAGCAGATCTGGAAGGCAGTTTCTGCTGTTCCCCAGGCCTGCAGCGGAGGGACACGCTTTAAGAGCGTTTGGGGTGTTTTTGAGTGCTAAGTATTCTGCTGGCATACTTTACATTGTCGTTTAACCAATAAGGCATATTTTTCAGCAATAATAATTGTCAAAAATTCCGTACTCGTGTATGTATTTTAGTGGAATTGCTTGGGGAGCATCTGGTATGCGACGGGAGAGAGAAATCGTAAAATCTGGAGGCTTGTGGAGTTGTACACTTTGCATTCCCCTCGGGTACTTGGTGGGTCTCTGCCGAAAAGGTAGGATGGTTTTCAGGGCCTGTCAAGTGCGGACAGAATACCAGAATACCATACCTTTTAGAGATGTCGAAGGGCTGCCAGTGATCCGTGTGCCACTCAGTGGAGACCTTTGGTGTAAGTGCGTGTCATCCACTTGATGGGATGTGCCAGTTCGTGAGTTGTCTGTCTATTGTCTCCCGTCACCCACCCGAGGTGGCCTCCCTCTTTTTCACAAGTTGTCCATTCCCGAGGCAAAAAAAAACATATATTGAGCCATCTTGTAGCCCCAGCAGTGTTATAGAAACAACCCAATTCTGTTGGACTCGCTTTCAGTAGGCATAAATGTCTCATTTTCAATTCTAGCAAAAAGAAAAGTCCCACTTACCTTACACGTGGGTTAAAAAAACCCCAAACTAAGTAGTTGCTAAGGAGTGAGCTGCATCCTGCCTTTCACATGTAAATTCTGCTACAGGGCTCAGTCATCTTCTGAGCCTGGATCTTAATTTCAGGCTTTTTGGCTTAAATTGATACCCTGTTTGTGAGGCCATGGGGATGGAGTCGAGGGGCATCCCATGGGTCGGTAGGATTTTGCTTTCATGGTCTTGAAAGTGCATCTGGTTGAAACTACAAAGTCTGCCATGGGTCAGTCTTCTGCCCTCTGAAAAATTCGCTTCTGCCTGAATGTTGGGATGGAGGGCTGAATTTTGAGAAGGTAGAATTGTATCATAATTTAGCCATCAGTACTTCGGAATAAATGGGTCCGTTTATGATGTAGGGTTGGGCCTTTTTGTTTTCTTTTTGGCATAGGGGAGTTAGTGTATGTATGTATGTTCTGGATTTCCTTTTTTTGGTTTGTTTTTACTTTGTTTTTTTTTTTTTTTGAAGAAAGAGGAATAAGGCAGGAGNTTGATTAGAAAAAAAGTGTAGAGTTAAACAATTTATTTTTTTTTTCCCCCTTGCACTTCACAGGACTCTCCTATCATGGTAAATCCACTTTCAGTTCAGTTAGGGATCTAGCTGTGGGATGCCTTGGGTCCTAATATGGCAGATACTGCATCTGCTTCCTATATGTTATCAGACACATTTTTAGGTCTGGGTTATAATCTGCAAAACTCTTGTGGAACCAGCCCTGTTTTTATTAGAGGCCATTTCAGTCGGTGGTCTGGAATATCGCAGTAATCGGGGATTCCAAGTGGACAGGGCTTAAAGCGGTGCTATCCGGGAGTGATGATGAGCTTTCTTGGCAGGGCTTAGCCTGGAACTCTGTTTTGCATGATAGGAGCCTGGGCCTGGATTTTACTGCTTTTGGGGTGAAATGTGTGAAGGTTGGCTTTACAGAAGGTATATCTGCAGCACTAGCTAGTTGAGCACTCTGAGTTAGGGGACTTTCTGAAGAACTTTTGTTTTTGCCAATAGCTGAACGTAACATGATTTTCCAAGGCTCTAGTATTTTTTTTTTCTTCATAATTACCATGGGGCTTATGTCTGATATTTTTTCTTTTTTTTTTTTTTTTCCCCTCCCATCCTCTTAAGAAATATTTACCATGTTTTGGTTATAGTCAAAAAGTATCTGTTTTCTTAGCTGTTATGAGCATAAGTTTAAATAATCAGTTGTAAGAAGCGCCGACTCTCTTCTGCTTTCATAAATGTGCATGAATTTCAGAGGTATCCTGATTTTACACTCCCTTGTGCTTTTTAGGTAAGAATAAAAAAGCCCCAATTCCTGAAAATTCTCATGTATAAAAGTCCAAACTATTTCTAGATGTCTGCTACTGAACGAAAATATGTGCTGAATGTTAGACACTGAAGTGGTTGACAAAAAACTTCAGAGTGGCAACAGTGGAGGAGGTGGGGGAGAATGTTTGTTTGAAGATGGGTGCACCCTGGAGAAGAAATTTATTATGATAGCATCAGAATAAATAAAGTTCTTCTTTGGTGTAGTTTTGTTTGTGTCTTTCTAATTAGTGTGGTTCCTCGGGGGCTGGTTTCTGTTGGAGATTGACCTGTACGAGCTTATAATAAGGTTGCACAAGAAATTGTTTTTTGTGTTTCATTTTCTTTTGAGCAGGGTCTTTTCTTTTTGTTTGTTTGGGTTTTTTGTTGTTTACTTTACAGCTGATGTATGTAGCACTTGGGTTACCAGTAGCAAAGGACAGAATTCCTTCTTCATCATTCTGTTTCTTTTGCTGGGGAATTGTCGCGGATTTAGTGTTTCATTCGCAAACTACTTAAAGTATTTTTTTTCCCCCTTAAATCTGTGCCGTACCTGCTCTTTGACACTTGCCTGTGTTTCTTCCTTACCTGAGCAGACTCTGTGTGTCACTGTTGGAAGCTCCTTCACGAGCTGTGCTCTTTGGTTTTGTGGTTGGGCATGGGACCTGTTTCAGTTGGGACCTGAGATTATTCAGGGTCTTTTTTTAAATACACACATTAAACCCCGTTTTCTTGCTGAGTTCAAGAGGATCCTTCCCTGATTACTTAACAGATTAGTTGTTCTCAAACGTTGACCCTTTGATCAGATCTCAGCTTTAAATTGTTTCCCTCCTAGTTGAAGTGATGCTGTTTGTAGTGTCCAGGTGAGAAGTTTTCTGTGCTGACCTTGGATGCTCACACCACCCACCACATCAACATGTAAAGCCTCCGGTTGGGTATGAAATAGGTGTGGAAGTAGTAGTGAGCATCACGTTGGTTTTGGTGGAGTAACAGAATGGAAGTTTTAGTGGGATGGATAAAAGGAGGCCGTGGCAAAAGTTGAGAAAAAATCGCTGAGTTTCAGCCGTGGCTTCAGAGTAAAATCTGTAGAAATAGTTAAGTAGACATGGCAATAATTTTCTAACTGAACTCTTGACTCTTAACAGCAGCCTTGGCTTCTTTCTGGCTCATCTTCACCGGGAATAGTCTTTGTGGAGTTAGTTCTGGTTTTAATACACCACAGACTGCCCAGCGGTGCGGGTAGCCGAGGTATAAAGCAACTTCATCACACATCGGTAGGAAGAGCACTCTTGAGGGGGCCTTTATTTGGCCAAATAATAAGGATTCTGTAATAATTAAATAATAAGAACTGCTCAGATTTTGGTATTCCTCTAGGGATTCCTCCTGGTCTGTTTCTGTCCCTTGATGTTTGCTGTTGCTCTGACCTGAGTCAGAGATGAATGGAAGAACGGGGTCCCCACTTGGGATGCAAATCACTTTCCTTGGAGTTACCTCAACCCGCGCTTCTGAAACTTTCCTTGTGCCTCTCTGCAGCCTGCAGGATGGGTGGGTTTTTCCCATGTGTCGCTGGCTTAACTGTGGTGCTAAAACACAGGTGGCATTGGTCAGAAGTCCTGGAGTGCCTCGGGGTACCTCCAGCACAGGATGGGCACAGCTTTGGCAGTTCCCAGATGGACCAGGCAAACTCTGCAAGTGGCTGTGATTTAATCTGAGCCGAAGAGCGAGCCTTTCCCTCGCTCTCCCAAAGGCCAGCGCTCTGCTTTTTGCGCCGGGTACTCTGTCATTTGAGAGCTCGGGAATGCTTTGGGCAGACTCCCTGTTTGCTGGCTTCTCCCAGTGCTGTGCCACATCTGAGAAGCCGGCAAGTTACGCTGGCCTCGCTGATTTTCTTCACTTGAGTAAACTTACAAGAAATCTATAGGACTTGTCGAGTTCTTGGCCTGCAACGGGGCTGCCTCCATTCCTGGGAGGCAGATGCTGAGAGATTGCATGTTCTTGCTGGAGCGGAGTGGGTTTGCGTACTTCTTTTGTCTCGTGCTAATTAATTTACCCTGAGAAATTATGATAGCTACTAGAAGTACTGGAAGTTATTTCACCCCGTTTATTTGGGGTATGTGCTCTCAGTTTGTCCCAGACGTAAATTCCACTTTTGGCTGTATTTGTAGGGATGTGGGGACAATGTCATGGCTTGTGCTCAGTGTGTAGTGTCTAGGGCTGTGGGCTGGATTAGAGGAACAGGCTGCCATTTATAGGCCTGTCTCTGACTTGGTTATCATAAAGACACTGCGTTTTTCAGGCGCTTTTTAAAAAATCAATTTTCATATTAAAAAAGAGAAAAGGCAACAAACACAAACTCTATTTAGGAGTTTCATTTTTTTTCCCTTGTCCTCCATCTCTGAAATCAGCATCAGCTTGCCCTGTCAGTGAAATGGGACTTCTTAGGAGAGGCTCAGAAATTAGCCATAATCAGCATTGCAGGTGAAAGGCAGAGCACCCTGATAAATACTTGGTTTTACCTGTGAGATTAATAAAGCCAGAATTGGTGAAAAAATAATTTTTGGGCTGTTGTAAATATCTGCCTTCTTAAGAAATGTGTGTTGCTTAATGCAGCAGAGCTTCTTCCACTTGATCAGCTGCAGCTGCTGATCATCGCCTTTCCTTGTTGTACTTGAACCTTGTCATCTCCCCTGGAGCCACCCAGGACTGGGAAGCTCCTTCGAATGTTGCCGAAGCAGACAACTTCGGCCTCAATTAAATAAGCCCACTGATGTGCTTTTATGAAGAATTGAACCAAATTGCTTTGCTGCTCATGCATTTGCAGAGAGAGGAGCAGTTGTTTTGCATAGTTCTGTGAATTACTGGTTACTTCGGGCTGCCTTTCCATCTCAGATCCTGCTGCTTTCATTGAATGCAAAGTTAGAGATGTCCCTGCTCTGCAGCATCACTGAGATGAGTGCGGCAGGGAGCGGGGAGACTCCATCAGTTCAGTGTTAGAGTGAACCGGCAGTGTAGCAGGCAGAAACCCTCTTGGACACAGTCATAGTTTAGCACTGAAAATCGCTATTTTTTTAAATATATATTTATGTGTTTTGCAGCAGATAGACAGTAACTCCAAGTCGCAGTGACATTTTTTTTTCACCTTGAAGAAAGCAGTGCAGTTGGAGAGCCGTGCAGCGTGTGTATGTGTATTCTCATGGCCCCATCCTTGTGGTGTCAGGCTAGGAGAGACTTGGATTGCAGTAAGATATTTTTTTCTAAAGCTTCCAGTGTTTCTCTTGTATTTTTACTGGTAATGAAGGGATACAGAACAAAAATAAATTAAAAAATCATGGTAGTGGCATTATATACTTTGCTTAGAAAATAGCATGTTGCCATTTACCTAGACTGAAGGATTTACAGCAGAGACACGTGGAATTTTCTGTCCTGGGGTAGATAATGAGCTTATTCTGTGTGCTGCTTTCAGCCTGAAACATAACTGTTTTATCTGTGACCCGAGTGTGTGTTTGTTGGTTTTTTTTTTTTGCTGCTCCTTTATAAGAGCCGAACGCTGCTTTCTTGCACGAGTCTCGTGCCTGTAGCCGACGGTGGAGCGGTTCTTTCCCTGGAAATGCTCTCGCCGGTACAAAAATCCACTCCTGCCGCATGGCATGGGGCACTTTCCCTGGGTGTCTGCCTTCCAGTTGCTGTGCAAAGGCCTGAGTGCCTCCCTTGACGGTGAGGCTGTAGAAATACCCGTAGCGTTACTGCTATTCTGATCCCGCCCCTGAAAAGCAAGAATGTTTATGGAATCTTGGTCTTATTCTTTAGGTCTTGCATTCCTCAGTAAATAACAGTATTTAAATGTAAAATACCATTTGGGGTTTGAGCAAGGAAAGGCATGGGAGGCCCAAATGGAGGAATTGGGATGCTTTTATCCTGTGGGCTGTGTAGGAATCGGGTCCGCTTTCTGTGCAGGGAGGAGAGCAGGCTGTGAAGTGGGTTTGTGAGGTTGTAGGTTAGCTCTTCCATTGTGCATCATGCTTGAAATTTATCGTGTCTTCCCTCTGAAAAAGAAACACACACCACACACCCCCATCCTTCTTCTTTTCATGCAGAATGAAGTAAATTGGGGTTTTTTTCAGCTGGGGTAGGTGCTCGGTGTTCTGCAGCCCAATGCTCTCTGTAACAACACGCAGCCTGAAGTTGATCCTTTCTCCTCTCTGACAGCAATGAGAAAGGTTGACTTGGGGCAGGAAGCATCTTCCCATCCTTCTCAGATAATCTAGTCAGTTTGGAAAAGCTTAATCGCTGTGGCCTGGTTAGAAGTGTTTACTGTGTGCAGGAAGGGAAGAACTGCAGCACTTATCACCCCTCCTGCTTCTCCTGTCTTTAAAAGCTTAAAACCCTCACTCCTCCAGAATTCCCCACGCTGCAAATCCCCGTTTCTCTTACATGCTTGTGTTTTCTAAATGAGCCTTATCTGTAGTGACAGGGCTTTAGTGGCCAGTTGATCTGGATCTGGGTGGCTACTCTCTCTCTTATCTTGCCACATTGACTTAATTTTGAGAGTAAATTCTGCTGGTCATAAATGGAAATCACTGCAGTTCTTGTTGACTCTTGCTTTCAGAATCCTGCTTTAGAAGCAGGATAACAGTTTTTAGATAAAGAACCCTTAAAAAAAAAAAAAAAAGGAGTTGGGTGTTTCAAACTATATGCCTTTCTGATGGTTGGATATAGGAGCAGTAAACATCTCTGCCATTGCAATTAATGTAAATTTAAGCAGATCCCGTATCCTGTGGTGGGTGTGCTGGCATAAATTGGAGAGGCACAGTGCTGACATAATTGCAGGGGGCACAGTGAACTGGTGCTGGTGTGATTCGGACAGTTGCCTCTGGTATATTTGTTCACTATCTCTCCTTTAATCGCATAACATTCCAAAGGCAGCATGTCTATAAATTTTTTCTTTTTTTTTCCTTTTTTTTTTTTTTTCCCCAGAAGCTGCAGCTTTTTTTTTTTTTTTAATTGATTAATTTAATAAAACAGGTAGAACTTGTGGAGAATGTCCCACTGGGAAGGTCAGCTGCCAAGGCCTCGGTGTCCTGCAGCTGGGTTTGGCGACTGTCCCTGTCACTTAGGAAAGAATGAAAAAGACCCGCTGTCAAGTGGTTTTGAAAATTCGCTAGCAAAGAGCTCAGTCTGCTCTGTGACATAGACCAGAATCTTCTGGGGAGGAGAGAGAAGGGAAACAGAGAACCACACCAGTGGGTTTTTGGGGTTGGTTGGTTTGTTTGTTTGTTTTTTGTTGGAAAATGTCACTGTGTTTGAAGGCTCCAGTTGCACAAACTCAAAAGGGAGAGTGAGGCTTTCCCGGCAACTCTTTGTCCCTGTGGATCTTAAGAGTTTTGAACAATTAGTACCACGTCAGTGTCAAACGTGTTTGAAATCTCTCCAAGGCCTATAGCTTACGTCGAAGTCCACGTCAGCGGTTTTCCGTGGTAGAAGGGATCCTTCTGATTCAAACGAGATGCATGTGTCAGGGCAGTTTAGTTCACAATAGTTGCCTGTGCCTGCCGGGCTGCTCGGTCACATAGATAGCAGAAAGTGGCTTTCCATGCCCGTTGGTCTTGTTTTTAACCCATTGGGGACCAAAACTGTTGTTCTTCCCAGTGCAGGATGGACGTACAGCGTGTGTACAGAACACGGAGACGCCCCTCGCTTCTTAAAAGGCATCTGTCAAGGACTTTTGGTAGTAAAAGATGTAGTTGGGGCCTTTTATATGAGCAGTACGGCACCCAAACTTAAAACTATATACCGTGGTGTTCAGCAGAATCCCATATGCACAGCTACTCCATAAGTGCCTTTGCAGGTCATACATTATAGCTCAGGACCCTCTTTAGCACATGCTGCTGTGTTGTCTTACCAGAAGAAAATCCTGAGCCGTTCAGTAGATGCAGTAAGTGATTGCAGAGAGGAAACCTACATTTAACTGAAGGAGAATCTTACTGGCTCTTGCAGGGACCTCAGTGATACCATTTTTCTCTATCTTAATGAAGCATTACAGTTAGTTTACATAGTGATAAATATAATAATTATTGTAGTGATGGCTGTGTGCCCAAGATGCCTAGAAAGCTGAACATGAAATCTTTTTAATGGCATCATAATGGTCTTTGTAAGTGTTACAGATCTCCTAGTGTTATGTATAATAAATAATGCACATTATTTTCCCGTGGTCTTGTGCAACTTGACAGCGTGTACACACAGAAAAGACTTTATCTTGAGAAACTAAATTTTTTTCTGTGGCTACTTTCTCTGCTTAGACAGTGTTCGGCAGTGGTAATGCATTAGAAGATAAACAAACTTACTGCACTAGGCTTGCTGGGGGGTGAGTGTGCATTTATGGGAGGTGCAGGAAGATGAGATGAGAAACACAGACTAGGCCTTGGAGAGTAAGTTGGGTGCCTTCCTCTCTTCGCTAATACATTTCTGTGCATTGACTTCTGTTTTGTAAATAATACATTGCACAAGAATACACAGACTTAGCACAGTATGGCTTCCTTCCCTTCTCCCTCTTAAATTTCTGAAAGGAAGCAATCTGTAGCCAGAGTGAGATGCTTGTTTGTGGATTCTGCTTCACTTGGCAAACTATGACTCTTTTCACTTTAGGTCCCATTCCTGGCAAGGGTCAAACGTTTAACTACAGAAATCAGCAGGAAACTGTTGGACTAAGATGCATCAGGCAAGAGAAGAGCTGTTTGTTGTTTTTTTTTTTTTTTTTTTTTCTTTCTTTGGTTCTTCCAGCAGATTTGAATTAAAAATACATGGAGAAGTGTGAGCCTCTTGAGTTCTTAATAATAAAGTGCACTCCTTCCTCATGTTTAAAATTTTACATCAGGGCTGCACAATAATTTAAGATGACCCATGAGTTTTCAGAATTAGTGCTGAATCCTGTATGGTCCCAACTTGCCTTAAGCTAAAGGATAAGGATTTGCAGGAGCTCCATGTTGTTAGAATGTATTGATCAAGTAAGAGTTAAGAGTCAAACTAGTAGCATTTGAGTAGAACGAAATACTGCATCCATAGCAACTACAAATGAGATAATACTAAAATCAGTGATTTTTAAAAATTCTGTCTTATTGCCTTCACAAAAAGTAAAAGGGGAACAAGTTATAAAATGAGAAAATATTTCTCTCTCTGGTGGCTTTCAGAGCGGAGATTTCCGTATTACTTATTATTTGTGAAGAACACAGTATCTTAAAAGCATCTGCCATCATGCTGTTGTGTAGATGACTACTTGATGAAAACTCGGTATTGGGGACTTCTACGATTTTGATGCTTTGGCTGGAAAAGGAATGCAAAATTGATGAGAGAAAAAGCGTGGCTAGCAAATAAAATATATAGCCTTCTCCTTGAGGAATACAGCCTATGTGGTCTGTCTCTTGAGGAAAGTTTCTGAAGTCTTCGTTCCGGTGTGTTCAATCAGAAATAATAAGGGTCTCTTAGAAAAAATCTAGTTTCACTATGAGTCTTGTCCAGCAGAACCTTTCTGCTGTATCCGAGTACCGTTTTGACCTGTGCTGGTTGTATTGCAGAACTCCCTTTCAGCAGGGACTTTGGGGTACCTCTCCAACTGCAGCTGAGGATCAGTACTCGCCTGACAGCCCTTACAAGGCAAGAAGCTAAAGCTGACTTCTGTTTGGATGCACAGCATTTTCTTTTTTATAGGCACAGCCCAACCTTGTAAACCTAAAGAATTCTGACGTACCTCGTGGACCTCAGCACAGGCCGTTATGTTGGTGTTCCTGGAGGTACCTGCTCTGTGTAGGGTGGGTTTGTGTAATATATGCAGGCACCATCATTTTGGATTTTTGAAAATAAATACACACACAATACGCACACAAATTGAAATGTTTTTATATCGTGGAAAAGGTGATTAATCTAGTGAATCTTTCCTATTTTCATTATCCTCTGTCACCCGAAAGACAACCAGTTTACCAGGCTGATTAATTCCAGGCTAGTAGTCATCCATCGCGTCTGGTGTTACTCTGTTTATATTGTTTATATTTCTGGTCCTTGCCAGAGACTTCTCTGGTCAACCCAGAATGCCCAGACCCCCTTTAGTCGCAGTGAAATGCTGTGGTGGATGTGGAGGTCTCTTGTCTTTTCCGAGGTGACTGGTGGTTGTGTGTTGAGTCGTGGCGCTGCTCTGGACTCTGAGCTTTTTCCTTCTTACATACTAGAAGTAGTTTTGCTTTCCCCCTTTTGGACCCTTGCTGCAAGCTGATGTGCTGTAAGATGTTGCCAATACCTCTTTTTTTTTGTAATGGTTTAAAAAACCCTGTAGAATCTGCTTGCTGGTGGAAATTTCAGTGAGTTCCTTCAAACCATGTGAAGTGGTCTCGCCGATGTTTCCTCATTCCTCTCCTGTGGCTGTTGGTAGAGCAGGGAGGCTGGCAGTGAGGATTCGGTGCCTGAGGCTGGTACATGATGAAAAAACCACCTGCTTTGAGAAGGAGAAACGAAATCTCGCTGGCTGTGAAAAGCCAATTAGTGCAGGGCTGCAGAGTGTTGGAGCGGATCTCAGCTGTGGTGTGTGTCGAGGGGGGACGATGCAGCTGGGTGGCTCTTCCTCTGAGCACGTGTTGGCCCAAGCAATAGGAAGAGAAGCAGCCACAGCCCCTAAATCTGCTGTGCTGAAATGCAGAGGCAAGTATGCATGAATGTATGCTGAGAAATGAATAGAGGAAAGGAGATGTCCAGTTGCCACGGTGGCTTACAAAAAGCCAGAGGGGTTTCTTGGTTTCAAGCTCAGGGCTGGAGGTTAGGACGTCCAGAGCTCAAATTCGAGACAGACAATGAATTTCCTGTGACCTCAAGTCAATCACTTAATCTGAGTAATCTTACTTTGTGGTTTGCTTTCCTGTTTAAGGTAGGAGTGATAGTGTTAGCTGCTGCTGTCTCTCTCAGGTGTGTTCGGATTAGTGGGTTAAATTTAGTTAAGACATGTCAGGCAGAAGTAGGAGATAAGTACAGTAAAAATGCTGCTGTTACCTAAATACCACCTAGGAATAATCTCCTTCCTAATGCTTCCCAAGTACAAGTCTGCTTTAGAGAGGGAATTTCAAAGTTTGAACCATTTAGGGTAAAAGAAATGCTCTAATGTTGGAACCTTCTAAGTCGTACTGAGGTATGGTTATTATTGTCCTGCTCTGTCATGAGATGGGAAAAACAGGCTTGTTCACAAACAAATCAGTCCCATCCAGTGAAGCTGCCCCTTTAAGGCTTCCTGCAACATTAAAAATTAACGATTATATCCAGGGGTCAGGGAGGTGTATTGGTAAAAAGGATGACAGGTTGCAGCTGAGCTGGAGGAAATTCAAGTTGTCTCAGCTTCTGCACAGAGTTCTCACTTCAGACAAGCTGTACGTCCAGCTTGGATTACCTCTCTGCAGGTCCCCCTGTCTGGCACAGATACTGTTTCCTTCCAAATGCCATGAAAGTGAGGGCTCCAACTATCAGCGGGAATTTTGACTGCCTAAATAGGCTACTTTTGACTTAACTGAAGCAAGATAACGAGTTACCTCTCGCTGATGTAATAACTTACTGATTTTTTAAGGCTTTTACATAAGTCTTTGTTAGGAAGTAGTATGGGGGGAATTGCCAACTCTTCTGCTTCTTTTTTTTTTATCCTTTTTTTTTTTCTTTCTTTTTTTCCGTTGGTGAAACCCTAAACGTGCCTTCTCTCTGTACGAGGGGATTTTTGGGGGTTGGGTGGGAAGAGGCGCGGGAGGGGAGGGTGTTGGATGTTTTGCTTCTCTCTTGCCCGGGACGCTTGAGATTGAGTAACCAGGGTATCGTCTGGCATATCTGAAGCCAGTGCTAAAGCTTACAAAAGAGCTTAAGTCATTTCAGTAAATGAATTTAGCTGTTGTCCATCTACATCCTGTGCTTGTTGAGACTTTGCTGATTCCCAGCTGTTTTCTATTGCTCCTGTGCCAGGAGTTGCTCCACCTCCTCTCAAGAGCTGGTGGAATAATTGGAGTGCTCGCTTCCTCCGGGCAAACTCACTCAGGTCTGTCTAAACCTCCTCAGTGATGAGAAGAGCAGGGCTGTCCTAGACTTCTGCAGAGGGTTGGGGGTGCTCCGGCAGTGCCTCCCTCATCGTTTGGTTGGGCTGGAGACCTTCAGCAGGAGAAGGACGGCAGGGGCTTCTGTTGCTGCCATTAACTGCATTTAGAGAGGTGATTTTTATATCCTCGGAAGCCTTTATCATTTGTATATGCTTAAATAGCAGCTTGTTGTAGTAGAGGAGGGAAACAGTAGGAACGCTTTCTACAAAAGGCTGAGATTTCCTGGAGGCAGAAAGGGACAAAAGTATCATGGTAATGTTAAAATCTATGTGAAATAAGGCCTTTGTGTGTAGTCATAGGAATACTGTCCTCAGTAAAAGAGTACATTAAACAGATGTTTATGCTAAAGAGTGTGAATTTCCAGAAAAGAGAAAAGATCAGTTGAGGTTTCTGTTCATCTTTTCAACACGCCTGCTGTACCATCTGGGTTAAGGTCCTCTGCCCCATCATATCAAGAGAGGAGGAGAATTTGAGCTTTGTAGAGATCAAGTCTATCATCTCAGTGAGGACTGCTCTATCCAAACCAGTCCTGTAGCGTTGGTGTACTACACAGTGTATTCAAAATTCTTTTTCAAAGAACAAGGAAAAAGATGATCAACGTTCCCTGCAAATTATTTGTCATGGTGAAAAGCCAGTTTATCTTTTTCAGTTATTTTGTCCTTCTGATCCAGTAAACAGCCTTTCTGAAGACAGAATGTTTTTATTAATTTGGAGGTAGTCAAAGTAGAGGGACGAAATCCCTAGAAAGTTCTATTTGTGCTCTGTTTTTTAACAAACATAGCCTGGGAAACTCAAAGGATTTAGGGGATTAGGTTATGATTTGCTTTGAAACACAGGGAATTGAGAGCCAGGGCTGAAACCTGGTCTGTGGCTCTGAATGTTTGGAGATCTTAAGCGGTTTGGGTGTGACTTCTTTTGCCTGGGGTGGAGGGAAGCCTCTAAGTCTTGGCTGGGTGGTGGGGCATTGCTGGCCTGTCGGAGTAGTACAGCAAAGGGGCTGTGAATCGAAAGGCAAAGCTTCCCATTTGTTAAACTTGTCCTTTGGCAGTTTTGGTTGGAAACACAGGTGAGGAACGTGCTTTTTACTGTGTATATACAGAGGTAAACTTCTGGTACATGAGTTTTTACTGCTCAAACTTTTATGAGTAACCGTGCATTGGATGTTTTAGTGTAGAATATTAACACCTACAAAAAGGGACTGGCAGAGGACAATTTTGGGTTTCAGCTAAACAAAACGCCATGGGTATTTGAGGTGCATGGAGTAGACTTGTTCTCCTTGTAACTGGAAATGGTTTTAAATGGAGGAAGTGGTCCAAACTGGTGGTGTTGTTACTGAAATGCAGCTGTCCTTGGAGCACCTCTCTATCCATCCATCTGTGTTAGTTGTGGAATACCATAGGTTCTGCTGGGATGAGACTATGCGTATAGGGAGAATTATTAGATATCGTGGAATACTGGAGGGTTTTTTTGAGTCCTGGAGGAAAAATAGAGAAGAATTTAATACCCTTTCTGTATCTTCCTTCCCAATCAGCTGTAATTTTAGTAATGCAGGTTAAGATGATCTTCAAGGTCCCTTCCAACTCTAACCATTCTATGATTCTAAGGTTGGTGACGTTGATTTCAATGTAGCTTCTGCCACTTGGTGGACAGAGGAGCTTGTGTCTGGTCTCCACGTTTTCTTCTCTCCCCGCCTGCTTGCTCTGTAATCCAGAGATTCTGCAGTTTTTCGGTTGTAGTAGCTGCTCAGTGGGAGTGTGAGAACTTGCGATGTAAAGCTCAGTTCTCACTTTCAAATTTCTTGGTAATTGGTACAGAAAAATAGACCATCGCTGATCTACTCGAAGACTAGCTCTCAGTGGCTGGTCAATAACAATGTAGTTACAGAACTCTTCAGAGTAAGAAAAAAAATATCTGTAAGTGGCATCACTGTCTTCATTCTGGCAATGTTGTTCTTGGGGCATCTCTCAGCTCTCTAAATGCTCTTACTAAATGAAAAAAAAAACAAAAAACCAAAACCAACAAACCCCACGAACAAAACCAAACTAAGCCTCTTTATTAAGCTTTGAGTAGGGGAAGACTTCCACAAAACTTAACCAGGATTTACTGCAAAGAAGCCTTTTAAAGTAAAGTGGCTGAAATATATTTTTTTAATAGATTAATAGGCTTGATTAGTTTAATATGACCTGAATATCTAAAATTAGACTCTGCTTTTTGCATTGGTTTATGTTCTTGCATGTATTTTTGTTCTCAGTTATGAAGGTTATGTTTTCTGAGCAAGGCTTAGGAACGTGGAACATGTTCTGGATACTTAACTTGGCAAATAAATCTGTTCACACCTTGTTTTCCTTTTGGGAGATTTGCTGGGAGTGAAGTGGTATGAAAGCAAGAAAGGAAGATAGGGAATTTGTGGGGAAGTCACAGACCTTGTAAGATGACAGCACCGAAACAGCCTCCTGTGACTGAGCTGCTACTGACACCAGCAGTACTACGTAAATAGTCAAATCTAAACGGGTATGAAGGGGCTGGTGAAGGAGTTTGCTGGTTTGAGCTGAACTGGCAGAGTTCTTCTTACACGTATTACCAAGACTAGAATTTAAAATTTATATCATGGGCAGAAGTATATTTGAGTTCCGGGATTTAGTGATTCAGATTTTCCAGATGCAAACTAAAGGCACTATTTTTGGGGGTGTGCCCTTTCTAACTGATAGCAAGAGCAGGAACTGTGACCAAGCATATATGGTTAATATTCTAGTGCAAGGAATAATCCAGTAGGTTGTTTTGTTTTGTTTTTTTTTTTTATTCATGGACTCTGTTTCATCAAAGTTCTTCAGTCAGAGATGCTTTTTCTGAAAGCTGTTGGTGTCAGTTTGGGGATAATGAAGGGGGAAGAGGATTTGGGATTAAAATTACTTGCTGCCTGGTATGTGCTATAGATAGCTGTCAAATAGTGCAGTTTGTTCGGGGACAGCTTTGCTACCTGGAAATAGAAAATAATCCCAGAGTGAATCTGTGTCCCGCCACGCAAATTTTGTAAATAAAGGAACCTTGTCTGGAATGACAGATGAACCACACAAGGACAGGGCAACCTTTTCCTCCTGTGTGGTGTCAGAGGCTCGTAATCACAGCCCTGCATTTAAAGACTAGTGTCGTCTGCGCCTTGGTGGTTAAAAAGAAATAAAAATTGTGGATTGATCGGGGTGTGAGGGTGTGTGTCAAGTAAAATTTGCATGTTTGATAAATGATCTTTGAATTTCTTCCTAACAATTTGTCAGCTCCGATCTATGCAGTGTAAAGGGGGTGAAACAAATCCTGAAGACGGGTACCTCTCTGCTGCTGTGCCTCGAGCAGGATGGCAGTGATGTTCTGTAGTTAACTGGGATGCTTGAATGATCTGTAATTTTTTTTCCTTCATTGAAACCTGCCGTTTGCTTTTGAACTTATGGATGTTCTTTTGCTGGAAAAATTATGTTGGCTTGTCCTCGTGTTCCTGACAAAAGATGTGGAGTTCAAACCAGAATAGTTTATTTAAATTTATTTTATTAATGAAATATTTAATTCTCCAGTGGTCAGTTGTCCAGAATTGAAACTTTGAATGGGCACCAGACTGTAAAGATTCCCAAGTGTTGTTGTTGTGACAGGGTCACTGTCAAATCAGTTTTAGCCCTAATCTTAAGTCCTATTTACTTAAAAAAAGTAAGAAAAGAAACAAGGCAGTGGAATTGCCTGATAACAAGAATGTTTTCTGTTTTAATCAGGAATTTTTGGTGTTTATCTTCATCAGCAGAGCCATCAGTCCCGGGCCAGCAGTGCTGAACTGGAATGCCTGTGCCACTGACCAGTGAAACTGGGAAATGTGACTTTTGAGCTGGGGGTGGGAAGCATTTAACTTTACTGAGAAGCAGGAGGAAAAAGTGGTGCAGAAAAGACATGAAGTGCATTTCAAGTCGACTTCAGTTGCGATGGTTTGAGTAAAAATAAGTGAATGATTCCAATCAATGGTACTTAACACTGAATCCTTGAATGTTAGTGTTTTATAGTAACAAGCCTTGTCTATCTTCCTTCTCCTAGAAAAATGTATCAATTTGAGCTAAGAAAAAAGAAAAACATAGTATGATTAATCCAGTACTTGAAAACACTTTCTTCTTTGCGTTTGAAAGGAGAACCTAAAACTTTTGAGCATCTAATCCTTTGCACATTGAATGAAGTCTCTACCTTAGCGCCTGGTGGAGTGACTCGTTCAAGGTCACAGTCCTTGGCATCGCTTGAAATAGAAGTCCGATGCCAGACTTGCTGTCCTCTGACATAACCACCAGACGTGCTTTTCCCAAGTGCATTCTGCAGCCGTGATGACTGCTCCTAACTTGAGAACATGAGAAAGCTGTGTGGAGAAGTAACAGTGGAGGTGTCACCAGCCGTGGTTTTAGTTTCCGCATACGCAGATTGTTTTGAGTATGAAAATGCACTGCATGGGCAGGTGAAAGTATAGGAATTACAGGATATCTGTGGATGACACGGTCCACCTTAAAAAGTTGGGTGAGGAATTGCAGTTTTCTCAAAGTGAATCCATTTGTTTAATGTGGTACAACAGGTTTTGTTTTGTTGTTTTCAAAAAAAAGGCCAATAACAAAGTGAACGTAAACAGTTAAATGTTTCCTTTGTCATTTTACTTGAATTTTGATTCATCAAGCAGGTATTCCTCAAATTCTTTCCACTCTTGATGAATTACTTGAGCAGATGCAGACTTTATCAAGGATTAATTTTGTTATCTGGCTGCTTGCAATCTGCCTGCTGGTTTTTCTCCTTCAGGCATTGCAAAGCTTTTTCCCTCTTTGCTTGGCTAAAACGGAAATCTTTAACTACAAAAATAATTTGCAGTGTTTGAATAGAAGAGATGAATAAGTATTAACTTGCAACGTGTAGATAATGTTTTGCACTGGCTGTTTAAAGTCAGTGTAGCGTCTGGTAGGAGCATCTTTGACACTTGGGAATTTTAATATGTTGCTAGGAATTAAGCTTAAAGGGTAGTAAATTTTCATTGCTGTATGGACAGCTTGTAACAGGGCTCGTGAAAAGCTAATGCATGAGATGAATATAAACCTTTCTCTTTTACGTTTTCTTTCTTCTCCTCCTCCCTGGGTGTACGGAATATTTCCAGCTCGTTCTGAGAGAAGGATGTAAAGATGGCACAGCTTCCTATGTGGCTTTTGCATTTGGAGATTCCCCCAAGAACTGTAGCTTGTATTGTGGCTATATTAAAAGCAGAGCCTATGCCACATTTATTCAGTTATCTAATAACATCAGTACTTGTCTTCCAGGCTTCTGTATTGCTGATCTATACTAATTTTGATCTGCTGTCCTTTAATTTTAAATTTCTTCAAATCCCAACACAAAAAGCAGCAACATAGTCTACTGCGATACTACTTTATTGCCAGGGTAGACCAAAAGTTGGGTGATTTTTAAGAAATACCGTGTAGTTTATTTATTCAGAAATTTATTGCAAAAATCTTGTTTGGTGCATGTGGTGGGGGTTTCCGTGTCTGTTATCTGGTGCAGGCTTTTTGTTCTGACTAATCAATTGTCTCTTAAGCGTGCTCTTGACTCAGCTGGGTTTTGTTCCTATGATGATTTCACTTGAAGCTCTTGAAGGGAGCAGTGAAAGGAGGATGCTTTTTCCTAATAACTTGTAGTTGGGAGGAGTTGTCCTGAGCTGTGCAAACATCAGTGCAAATCTTCAGTTTCTGGGCTTCTAGAATCACTATGTATTTTGAAGAGCTTCTTGGGATGCCCCAAGAGGACGTGAATCAAGAATTCTTCACACACTGAAAGAGTCACTAAGCATTGGAATGGGCTGTCTGGGAAAGTTGTTGAGGCACCATCCCTGCAGGTATGTAAAAGACAGGTTGACATAGCACTTAGAGACACGGTTTAGTAATGTTTTGGTTATGGTTGGTTTTTTTTTTTTTTTTTCCATTTAGAGGTAGGTTGATGGTTGGACTAGATGATCTTAAAGGTCCCTTCCAACCTAGACAATTCTATGATTATATGCTTCTGTCTCTCCAAGTCGCTTGTGGTGGTGGGTAAAATTACTTGTGGAAGTGGATCCCCTCCGGTGTCGGGCAGCCCCCTGTAAGATGGCCTTGGAGAGAGGGCATAACATCTGTTTTTGCCTGAAATAAATTTGTTAGTCCAAGGGTGCTCTGTGTGTGTGTTTAGGATTATCCTGCGATATCAATCTGTGAAGAGCGAGTGACTTGCTTTTAATATGTACCTATGCATTTTGGGCTTTTTAAATTTGTTATTAAATCAATGATGGCTATATACAAATCAATAGCAAACAATTTTGAAAATGGGTTTGAACATCTTAAAAACAAAAGCACAGGTGTTCTTGCAATTGCTTAGTGGATTTCAGGTTTAAAGTGCTGTGTTGCAGGTTCTTCCCTTTAAGTCTACAGAAGGTGCTGGGGCAGTCCTTGTGTCTTTTGTGCCTTGGTCACAGGTGTCCTGATCTCAGTTGAGACATGGGTGTGCAGAATCCAGCGCTCTGCATTTAGAGTAGCAATATTTCCAGAGCCTGGCACATGTGTCCGATCGTGTCAGATGCCATTTCAAGCGCTTTGCCAGAGCAGCAGTTGGTGATGCTTGGGAGCACACCCGATGGCTCTAGTCATCTGAACGTTGTGTGTTTGTCGGTGATGCTGGAGAGGCGAGCGGGGCTGGATGACTCTCAAGCCACGCCGTACCTGAGCAGTGGTTTTGAATTCCCCTTGGCAGTAGCAGACTTCTGAAACGCGTACAATAGAAAATACTGATGTTTTGTGGCACCCTATTGAAAGCTTTTGCCTGTTGTTGGAATAAGTGTCTCGTGTTACTAAAAGAGAAGGAAATAGACTGAAAATTTGCTATTTGCTTCTTTTTTCCCCCCTCAAGTTCAATTCCTTTGTATGTTGGCTAAGGTTCTTGTCTGTAATCTGTGGTGAGTTTTTTTGCACTTGGCCAGATCAGCTGTTTGAGAGGCGATAGAGTCCATCCCACACGGTGAAGCCTCTTTATTGCTCNGAAGCATCTTTATTGCTCCCTGGAGAGAGGGAGGCTTCAGATCTACCACCTGGACCCCTGCCCCTCCTGTCTCGGGGCTGGCTTGGCTGCTGGATCTCTCCTGGCAGGCACGGCTGGCTTGGGAAGCCTTTCATTGCTTCCTGGAGTACTTCCTGAGAAGTCTTCAGGGGCTCAGTGAGATAAACCTGCCTGTTTCCTTTACGGTTTCCTGATGACTGGTCTATAGTACAACTTTTCCTGTTTCTGTGAGGGGGGGGAAGTTTTTCTTCTCCACCCACTTGACAGGCTGGTCACAGTTATGGCCTTTTGGTTCATCCATCCATTTTGCTGTAGCTCTGTTTTGCCTTTCTCGTGTTACTTTTACTGTGGTTTTTTTTTTTTTTTTTTTCCTCACCCAGTTTAAAATGAAGTGTTTACATTTTGCCAGACCTCCAGTGGCTATAGGACTGTTTGCACTTGCTTCAAAGTGGGGTCAAATATGCAAGTAAGTTTTTTCCTTTCATTGCAAAGCAGTTCTGCAGGTGGTAACTTTTTGCTGTTGTTGAATCTTCTTAAACTGGTTTGTGGAAACCATTTCACCTGCTGTTCAGGGAAAAAGATTCCCCTCTCCAAAGCAGGTTCTCTCTTTAGGATCCCTCTCACTGCTACGAGAGTAGTTGGCATATCCATAGATATTAGGAAGAAACTCTTTCCAGTGAAGGTGGTGAGACACTGGAACAGGTTGCCCAGAGGAGCTGTGGCTGCTCCATCCCTGGAGGGGTTCAAGGTCAGGCTGGATGGGGCTTGGAGCAACCTGGTCATGGCAGGGGGGTTGGAACTCGATGACCTTTGAGGTCCCTTCCAACTCTAAACATTCTATGATTTGCACTTTTCAGCCTTTAACCCTGATGATTTTCCAGTTGCTGAGACTTTTGAATTGTCTGTTGCATTTGGTAGATTCGCTGATAATTTGCAATGGGAGCTTTCCTCTCCACGGAGTGAAAATAGCCTCATCTTCGGTGGTTTCATCGCTACTGTTTGTGTGTTGCTGACCAGTTCAAAACACAAGTACTCAACTTAATTTACAGATTGAAGACACTGTGGTGGTATACGAGTGTTTAGTGTATTCTATGTATGTGTGCAACGTTACATATAAATGAATGACCCGTTTTGTTCTCTCTAGGCAGTTTGTCCTTACTTCAGAAAGAAGTCGATAGATGTTCTTCCCGCTGTGTCTGCTTGCAGTCTGTACTATCTGTGTTTCTTATTGTCTACTTATCATAGTGGTATTTTAACTGCAACTTCCAGCTGATTTATGGTAGTTAATTCTGACAATAACAATAATTTCTACTACTTCAGAATATGCAAATGTAGTCAGTGGATTAAGAATATAAATATGAACTTTGGTTTGGGTGGCAGAAGAGCCAAAGCTTTGAGCTTGCGCTCAGTGTAGCATCTGAAAAAAAAATCTTTAAGTCAGTGGACGGTCTACATGGTAGCTAAAGAATTACCTAAATCCTTTGCTCCCACACCTCAGACTTCAGGAAATACAGTCAGTTAAGTGCATCTTAAGCCTCATATGCAGCAGGAAATAAAATTTAAACTGTCTTTTTTTTTTTTTTCTTTGAATAAAATTCCCCCAGGGAATCTATTTTACATTAGCAGTCACTTCTTATTGAAAAGTCTTGTTGGTTCTTACATGCGAAGTAATGGTGTGCTGGAGAGTTTTGTTTTCATTGTGAAATTAGGATTAAGAAAATACATTGTAAACATTTCAAATTTTTAAAATTTAAGTTCTTGTCACTACTCCAAACACCTGAACTTCCTGACTTAAATGGGCTGTCCTTAGTTTGTAGTGGTGTGTTGAAGGGTACCGTTTGTACAGAAGTGGGGTGCGATGTGTGGTGTGTATCTGCTGCTAAACCATTCAGCTGTGTGGAAGTGAGAGTTTGGGGTTAGAAAACTGATGAAATGGGGACTTGTGGGTTTTGGTTCTGTCTTGTTTTTCTTTTCCTCTGCTGCAAAGGAAGTGCAGACCCAAGTGTTGAATTTGTATGTCTGTAAGAGCCTGCGTGATTTTGTGGAGAATTGTTGACTTCAGACTGGCCTCAGCTGGGCATCCAAAGTTGGGGAGATAATTTGGGGGAAACTTTAGAACTTGCTTTGCGGTGTGGGACTTGAAGGCTTTGGTGGCTGAGCTGCTTTGTTTTCAGTCACTGCAGATAGTTCCATTTCATGTGCCCACCCTTGCCAGAGCCTGCAATAGGAATGCTTAATGCCATCTTCCCAGAGCAGGCAGTCAGCTAATTTATCCCTTTAATTTAGGGATCATTGATGGTGCAGAAGCAACGTGTATTTTACTAGGTATAAAACCACACACAGGCAAGGTTTGTGTGATCAGATAGCGGTGCTGGTATTTTGGGTGTGGGATTAATGTTCTTTTGCTATCTTTTAGGCAAGTTACCGATTCCTGTCACTCTGCACAGAGAGGCTTTGAAAGGCTGAGACCTCAGCTCTACATCTCTTTGGCTTTTGAAAAACTTGAGCTTAAACACTGTGCGTGACTGTGCATCTTGGAGCCACTTGTTGCCCAGAACCTGAGCTGTTCTGTATTTGTTCCCTTTTTCATAGACAAGTTCCTTCTGTAGCTGAAATTAGCAGGTAGTCTGATATTTTATATTATTTGGTGATGACATCATTTTCTCTAGTTTTCAGAAGTCCATGCAAGTCCTTACTGGTAAGAACTTGTGGCAGGAGGGAAGGGGAAGAAGAGAGCGGTATACGGCCGCTTGTCAGCTAAATTAATATTTTAGGTTTTTTTTCCAGTAGTATTGTATTCACTGGGGGGGGACACACATGACACGACACACCACAGTGATGATAGAAATCCCATTTAATCTCAGCATCAGTGAGTAGGAGCAAGCCCAACAGCTGCAAGCGTCTGCTCAGTGGGGACCTGCTGCTGCCAGAAATGGAGCTGATAATGATGAGCAGCTCAGTAGTGTAATTAAGGTCGTATTAACTCCAGCAACTCCTCCTATCTTAAGCATAAAACCCCAGAAAACCCATTGTGCAGCAGAGCTGTTTGGGGTGGGTCCTGTTGCGTAGAGATCTCTGAATCCTTGTTGAAAAGCAAAGGGAAGTTCAGAGAAAGATCTAAGTTGATCATAGAGGAATGTTTGACACAAACATCCTACAGTTTCAGAACATCTTTCACGTCACGTTGCTGCAGATGGTTCTTCGGCAGCCCATCCACAGCACACGCCACTCTCTGCCTTACTGGAGGTTTCCTAAGAGTAGCTGGAAAAGTTTTTCTTGCTTCTGAATCTGGGGGAAGGTGGTGTGTATAAGCTGTACTTAATTGTGTATGTGCTGTAGTTGGGGAGTGGGCAAGCAAGGCTTAGAGACCCAGGAGGCTCCTTGCAGCCTTGATGGTTTTCCTCAATTGTCTGAGGTGTGATTTATGAAGCATACCTGAAAAATAGCGTCAGTAACTGCTGCCAGCATTGACTGTGTCATTCAAAGGAAAGTCACACTCTGTTCAAAACCAGGGAGGTGTTTGAGGAACACAGAAATAAGTGCTCAAAGTAAAAGTGCAGAGGGTATAGATGTCCTCTAAAGACGCTCATTTGTTTCATTTGCATAGCGTCATAAAATGGTTAGAGTTGGAAGGGACCTTAAAAATCATTGAGTTCCAATTCCCCTTGCCACCAGACCAGGTTGCTCCAAGCCCCATCCAGCCTGGCCTTGAACCCTTCCAGGGATGAGGCAGCCACAGCTTCTCTGGGCAACCTGTTCCAGTGCCTCACCACCCTCATAGCAAAGAATTTCCTTACTTTACAAAAGTTGAATTTCAATTCAAAAGACTTTTTCTAGCTGGTGTGACACCTTTGGAGGAGCTGTTGTCTTCTAACCTACTTCTCCAAATGTCAGATATGGTTACTCTTCTGCGTTGATTTTATGACTCGTAAAACATCACCATAATTTTAAGGTGTTCCCAAAACTTGTCTTGTACTTGACATAACTTGTATGACAGATCTTTAAACCAGAGATTTTTGATTGAGAAAACTTCCTTTGGGCTGTAAGTTTTTCTGAAGTCTTAGCCCAGAAGCGGTGTGAAACTAAGCAATAAACTTCTCAAATAAGGATTCATAATGCAAATTCTTGACTGTAGCCGCGTTAGTGCTGGTTGTTGAACTGACATACAGTTTTGGAAAGCATGTTTGTTGGTAATATGCAAATTGATGAAGCTCAACTTTATTTTCCCTGAGATCAGCTGCTTTCCCTGATACTGTGCTTTGGCTGAGACAACTTAACCACATGGAATAGTTCGGAAGAAAACCCGTAAGATAATGCATTGGTGATAATGGGCAACCTTGTGCTACCGAAATAAGTTGTTTATTGTGGCTTGAGAGCGTCGTATCTGACCAAATGGATGCTTTATCACAGCTTGACACAGTGTCTCGTTGTCTTGTGAGGGCAAAATGACAAGTTCCTCTCTGGAGATGCTTCTCCTGTAGCCCCTGAGCACGGCCTCTGCTGCTTGCCCTTTTCTGCACTTCATCTAAGTGTAGCTGTAAGCAGTACCAGCACGTTTTTCAGTGGTTATTAAAATCCCAGAATCATTTAGAAAAATGGCCAAGTGGGGTTGAAACGGGTTTGCACCCCATCCAGGAGTAGCGTGCTTCTCTTGTATTTGCCGTGTGGATTTTAAAGCACTGCAAAGTCAAAAGTGCTAGAAAAAGTGAGTTTCCAGCAACATCACAGAAATATTAACAGTATTGACTGCATGTACATAAGTTTCCATCAACCTCTGGTTTGTAAATTGGTCCCGTCATGAGGCTGGCAGGTCAAGAGCTTGTGTGTCCCATAAGCAGGATTGCAGGGAATGATCGGTGGCACTGAGGAACGACTCCCGTGTGACGGGGATATCAAAGCTTTGTAAGGTCCAATCAATAATTAAAGAAACACCTGGAAATCTTGTTCTTGCACTTTGGTCGGGTTTAATCCATGGGTTAGAGAGAGGGAGTGACGAGACAAAGTCTGCAGAACTGTTCCTCGTTCTTGCTTGTTTTGGTGGCCTGAAGTCCTGCTGTACCGTGTCCTCCCTGTGTTTCCACTCTCCCCTCTCTGAAACGAGAAGTGGCCGTCTCGGGAGTGTTTTGAAATCTCCTACACAGAAAACACTTTCATATTCTCAGAAAAAAACCTGTGTTTTGTGCTGCTTTTTCAGTCTTGGTTCCTTAGAAAGGAAAGTAATTGCATCATTGGCTGAAAGTCTGTTTAACTGCTTCAGAAAACTGGTTTTTACGATTGTATGTTTTTGTATGATTTTTTTTTTTTCTTGTGCTCTGTTGAGGCATCAGAGGGTGGGGCTTTGGTTGTTTTTTTTTGGGTTGGTGTGTTTTTTTTGTTATTGTTTTTTTGGGTTTTTTTGGTGAGTCGTTTTTGGGGGGTTTTTTGTTTGTTTTGGGTTTTTTGTTTAGTTGGTTGGTTTTGGTTTTTTTTGGCATAAAGATCAGCAAGTGTTGCCTCTAAAAGGCTTGTGATGTCCCTCAGAGTTGCCTCTTCCACATGTATCTGGGGAGGATTCTCTCCCCTCGTTACGGGGAGATGGAGATGCCGTTTCTGCTCCGGGTGCCCGACTGAGCAGCCAGGGTTCTCCGTGCCGCAGCGCCCTCAGAAAAGGTGATGGTTTCCCCTCCCGGAGGATGTTTATGTGCCAAGGATGTGTGTGTTTGTTTTTTTTTTTTCCAAAGCCGTGCATGCATGTAAATCAGTCTGTGTTTATGATTTACTTATATATATTTTTTTTTATTTCAGGGCGTGGTTGTGGCAGGCGGGCTCTCTCTGTACTAAGTCAGGAAAACAAACAGCGGCAGCAAAAAGGGGGTGAAGCAAAGGAAGGGCTGAGGAGATGGCCTGTGTGTGCTTTTAAAAGTGGTGATTAGGGGAGGGTAAGGGGGTGCCTCCTTCTCCTGCCTTTGCCGAGGCCCTGTGTCTGTTTTAAGCCACTCCGGGCGAGCGTGTCGGCGTGAGGCACCTCGAGAGGGGGGGAAAGGAGAGGGTTCTGCCCTCTGCGTCTGTGGGAAGAGGAATGACAGGGAGCTTGGCTTTCCACGCCGCTTTTTAAACCCGCAGCCTGCCCAGGCGTGCGCTGAGGATGCTTGTTTTGCCGTGAGACCAGGGGTTCGTTGATGCTCGTATCCCGGGAGGAGGTTTTTCCTGGCCCTGTTGACGAGGCAGTGCTGTTTGAGCTGGCTGTGATGGGAGGCAGTGAATATTGTGCCCTCTTGTTTTTCTCTTGTACAGGAAGAGAAGAGCTGAGGAGCCTGTCCTCCTCCTCCTCAGCTGTGGTTACGGCTTGCTGAGTAGGCGTGCGTGTTTTGAAGGGAAAAGCAGCTTCAAATTAAGTCAGCTGAATACTGTGCCCAAAGAAGTTTGGGGAGGATCCCCCACCTTGGGCATATACTTGCCTAGGGCTGACGGTTTGGGGTAAAACTGGTTGATGGTAATTGCTAAAACTATTGTGTGCATCGGGTAGTTCTTGAGCTAAATAGGAAAAACGGGTTCAGTGCCCTGCTGAGTTTTCCATTTTGATAGCTTGGTTGCCACAGCAAGTGAAGGTACGGAGCTGCAGTGAGAAGGTAGGATGAAGTATTACTCTGGTACTATCATCTCCCTCCTGTAGGTACCTCCAGATCTTGCTCATACGGCAAGAGTGAGCTATCTGCCTACCTACCATGCAGCGTGTGTTGGGTGACTTGTGACCAACACAAAACAAGAGGGCTTGGAAGAAGGCTCTGTGAAACGAGAAGATAGCTGGGGAGGAAGAAGGAAGCATCTTCCATGTGGTAGACTTAAAAGAAAAAAGGATGCCCAAGGAGTTCCTGTAGGAATCTGACACCACAAAAAGTTCATCTGAAAGTTGATAGGGAATTGCTAATTGTATTAAGAAGTAGCTCTCTAACAGCGTTAGCAAATGACATGTAAAGAGAAACCAAATTCCCCCGCAGTTGTGTTTGACCTGTCCTTGTCACACACAGCATAATCATTTAGTTGAGAAATGAAAAAATGAGCTCATAGGTGAATATTTGTCTTCAGCAAATGCTTTAAGACTGTAGGACACTTCAGATATGTGAATAGTCCTGTTGATATCAGTCAGGTACTCCAGGGAAGAGAACTAACCTCAGTGTCAGCACCAGTTACTTCCATTTGAAAACAAATATGTGCTCTGTAAGGTGTCCTGCTTCTCTTTTTCCAGTATCAGCTGTGGAAAGTACTGGGACGTTACAGTGAATTTTTAACTGAATCACACACAGATACTTGTAGATCAAGTGGTGATGCCTGCAGTCTCGCTTCCCAGTACCGCATTGGCATACCAGCTGTAGGGCATGAGGAGAGGACCGACAGGGCAGTGAAAAGATGGGAAGTGCAAGAACGTTGGAGTGTCTGCACGGCAGGAAAAGGGGTGACCTGTTGCTGAGATAATACAGAGGTAAGTGAAGTTCCTCCTCCAGCTGTGACTCGAGGCTGGAGCTCAGGGGTTCAGTGTTAGGACACAGGAAGCAGCTGACGCTGGCTTGGTTTTTGCGTGCGATCTCTCCAGTGTTTTGCAGAAAAGCCTGGCTCCTCGCCGTGCACCTTCTGATGATACTGGTTGTTCCCAGTGTGACAGGAAATGTTCATTCCTTACTTTTGCCTTTGGCTCCTATCTCTTTACTAACAGAAATAGCGTTCTCTTACTTTGTGACAGAGATGGAAACTCATTTGCTCTGCTTTTTTTTTTTTTTTTTTTTTTNTTTTTTTTTTTTTTTTTGTGTATCTTATCTTTTTCTTTTTTCCTGCCAAAATAAAGATACAATTTATAGTGGTTACTTTTTGGACAAACCGATCGGAAATGAAACATAAACGATTTTTGCCGACACAACTGGAGTTCTGAGTGTACATCCTGTTTGTCATTTTGTTTTGCTGTTTTGTGGGGACTTTGATTATGGTGAAGCCGCAAGAAAGTACATAATGATGTTTGAGTGGAAGAAGAACATATAAAAGCTGTTTTACTAGTCGTAAACCAGGGCTCAGCTCTGTGAGAGACTTTGAGCTGACACCTCCAGGAAAAAACTTAAAATGTGAGCTTTCTGGCTGGATGCAAAATTGTTATTTTTGATGAATACTAAGTTGTCTCCTCTAGAGTTCCTGGTTCACGGTGGGCAAGTGATTTCCATCACTTAATGTTGTTTTGGGTCTTGGTGGATTGCTGATACTCGATACCAAGTTTCCTCTTGTGAGATAAAATCACTGGCGGTTTGTGACTTCTGGGTTTTGCAGTAGAAGCTTTTAAGGTGTAGCTGTAGGGTGTTGGGGAGTGTTTTGTGGCTTGTCATGTTTGGGTAGATGTGACCTGGATATTCTTTGGACCTCCAGGACTAAAAGGCCTACCTCTGTGCTGCTGGAAGCTGTGGAGGGTTGAGGTTAAGGCAGAAAACTACTTGTTCAGATTATTCATCTTTTCCCTACTGAAAATACATGATTCATGAGCTAGAGGAAGAGCTGTGATTTATAGCCTACAAAAAAAACCAAATGTGGTGTTTGTCTGAAAGTTCATTTTGCTTTTGATACTAAAGAGCAGGGTGTTGCAGAGCTATAAAGGATTCCCTGCTCTGTTTGGTTTGTTTTGGTTTTTGTAACCCAAATGGACTATCTCGGTCACCTCTGAGACTGTCCAGAGACTTTCTCTCATCACGTCATACCTCCGCCAAAGGAATTACTTTGGGGACAGATGCACAGAATTTAAGGAAAATCAAGCAACTTCCTTTTTACTAGGTTGTTTCCTAAAACATTGTGCTGTGCAGCAGTGATCAGATGTTTCCGTACAAAGGAGCTTCAAGCCAGTGCTGTGAAAAAGATTGATCATTTCGTTGTGCTTTTTTCTCATAAAAGTGGGTCTTTGATTTAAGTTGCGACACTGCTTTGTTTGTGGAAGCAGTGTTAAGATGCGTAACGTATACATATATAATGTGTCTGTGTATGTATAAACAAAAACATTAGTATTGACTTTAGTTGGTGATTTTAAAATGTACTTAGTGCACAATAGCTTAGCTCAAGGCATGTCCCTTTGGGACAAGGAACTGCTGAAGAGGGTCCAGCCAAAGACCACAAAGATGATGAGGGGCCTGGAGCATCTCTCTTAGGAGAAAAAGCTGAGAGATTCAGGTCTGCCCAGAGAGGTGGTGAGGTCTCCATCTCTGGAGTCATTCAAAACCCACCTGAACATGTTCTTGTGCAGCCTGCTTTAGGTGGACCTGCTTTGGCAGGGGGGCTGGAGTAAATGATCTCCAGAGGTCCCTTCCAACCCCATATCATTCTGTGACATGGCTTTGTGTGTTGAGAAAGCTTAACTGTTTGGGCTGTGTCTTCACCAAACGAAAAATTCAGCTTAGACAAATCAGGCCAAACAAGCAGCTGAACGGCTGGTACCCACTGATGGATTTCTTGTTGTGCTTAAAGATACAGGAATGTGTTCTGCCTAGAAAAATCTTCCTTGTTTTTTTTTTTTTTTTTTTTTTTTTTTTTCTTTTTCTTGCTGTTAGGTACTTTAATGATATACTCCAGAGTTTGGTATTGCAGTTCTGCTCTAAGAATTTTCTGTCCTAGCTAGTGCTGTTCTAATTAAAACAGTTCCACAACTGTAAATGGAAACCATGCCCATAGAAAATTGGGGCTGGAGTATTCATCAAGAAATGTGCTCCTGCAGAGCTCGTGGGTTCAACCATTGCTTTTGGAGTCTAAAATCTGTGGTCATCACACCTGTGGAGAACAACGGTTGCAAATGGTTTTCATCGAATGCCGGTGGGAATTTCTCCCCAGCAGCAGGCAACTCCCAAAATATTTTATAAGTACCTCTTTTGGGGAGAGATGCCAGCTGTGGTTTATGTTTTTGGAGGTGATAACAACATGCCTGCTCTTCAGAGAGCATGACTGTGGGTAAAAAAAATGTCTTCCAGGTTTCATGGATGCGGGAGAAGAGGGAATGGAACCTTAGAGATGGGGTGGGAGTTGGGGGGACACCTCCTGCATTTTTTGTGTGCCTTTTTTTGTTGTGAATCTGAGCCGATTGATATACACCTGAATTAAACAGTAATCTGTCAGGAGTTTTATTACCTTTTTTTTTTTGGTAACTGAATACATTCAGGTAGATCAGATGCAGTAACTGGTTGGGAGCTTAGAAACCCTATTTTCTTTTGAAATGCCTGTGAGATGATGGATCACTGCTGAGGATCTCACATAATTTCCCAGTATTCTGTGGGTGTTTTTATGTGATGTTGTCACTAAAATATCTGCACTTTTAATTCTTTTGATTCGAGTTTGAACTTGTGTTAACTTAAGGCACATACACACACCCCTCACACCCCCCTTTTCCCTTCTGGTCTAGAGAGGAAATTGTTTTGGTGTAAAGATGTAGCTGGGATCTTGGATTAGTTCTGCAGTACCGATTTTTCCTGTAGTGTAAGTGTGATCCATCCTTTCTTCCTACACTGTGTTAAAATGCCCAAATCAGCAGGGCAGGTCTTCTTTTCCTCCTTGTGAGCCGGGCAAATGCCTGCTGTCCCTTGCATGCTGTTCAGGCTGGGGGGCCTCTCCGGAGGTTTAGTAAAACGGAAGAGAGATGTTATTTGTCATCTTTTACATTGTCAAATTATTCTAATTTTGGAGTAAGGAACTGCTTTCTTAAGGGAATTACTTATCTTCTTGGAAAGTTGGCTGCAAAAGTAAGTCTGTTATTAAATGGCTTTGTGAGAAGTGGATTAAAACTTCCTGATTTATTGTTTCGCAGGAGAATTGTTCATTGTTCAGCAGGAATTTAGATTTGTTTAGCAGGAGAATCAGAAATGAGTAACTCATGCTGATGGTGACAGTTTCAATAAGTTAACTTATTTTCTGATAATGAAATAAGGTCCTTTGTCAGGCCGTGGCCCCATTTGCCATCTCTCATTAGTTACTCAGGTTTTGGGCAAGGCTTATAGATGTTTTGCTAAGCATTCCTGCATCTGTGCAAGTTCTGAGCGTAACAGGTGGGTTCTTCAGCCTCTTTCATGCGTCTTCCTCACTCCTGTGCACATTTTTGTCTTCTTTTTTTAAAAAAATAATAATTTTTTAAAAACATTTTGGAAATTCCCCGTTGTAACTACAAACAGTAGACTGTAGTGCCCGTGTGATTTATTTGTACTGATATTGTTATGGCACGTCTGAGTCGTCTTCTACCTAATTAAAGTGTTCTGAAGGATTTCTGAGCTGCAAATAGCATGAAGGTGAGGGCTAAGAGGGGGAGTTCTCCATGGGGTGGGGGAGTATCTATGTGTTCAGGTGAGCTGGGGATGCACAGGAGAGCTATTTAAGTTAGCAAAACTTGAGGTGACAATTGATTTTTGAATACTGATCTGTCTTGGGATTTTATTTTTTTTTTCCTGTATATATACACCTGNCCTTCCTCCTCCTCTCCTTCCTCCTCCTCTCCTTCCTCCTCCTCTCCTTCCTCCTCCTCTCCTTCCTCCTCCTCTCCTTCCTCCTCCTCTCCTTCCTCCTCCTCTCCTTCCTCCTCCTCTCCTTCCTCCTCCTCTCCTTCCTCCTCCTCTCCTTCCTCCTCCTCTCCTTCCTCCTCCTCTCCTTCCTCCTCCTCTCCTTCCTCCTCCTCTCCTTCCTCCTCCTCTCCTTCCTCCTCCTCTCCTTCCTCCTCCTCTCCTTCCTCCTCCTCTCCTTCCTCCTCCTCTCCTTCCTCCTCCTCTCCTTCCTCCTCCTCTCCTTCCTCCTCCTCTCCTTCCTCCTCCTCTCCTTCCTCCTCCTCTCCTTCCTCCTCCTCTCCTTCCTCCTCCTCTCCTTCCTCCTCCTCTCCTTCCTCCTCCTCTCCTTCCTCCTCCTCTCCTTCCTCCTCCTCTCCTTCCTCCTCCTCTCCTTCCTCCTCCTCTCCTTCCTCCTCCTCTCCTTCCTCCTCCTCTCCTTCCTCCTCCTCTCCTTCCTCCTCCTCTCCTTCCTCCTCCTCTCCTTCCTCCTCCTCTCCTTCCTCCTCCTCTCCTTCCTCCTCCTCTCCTTCCTCCTCCTCTCCTTCCTCCTCCTCTCCTTCCTCCTCCTCTCCTTCCTCCTCCTCTCCTTCCTCCTCCTCTCCTTCCTCCTCCTCTCCTTCCTCCTCCTCTCCTTCCTCCTCCTCTCCTTCCTCCTCCTCTCCTTCCTCCTCCTCTCCTTCCTCCTCCTCTCCTTCCTCCTCCTCTCCTTCCTCCTCCTCTCCTTCCTCCTCCTCTCCTTCCTCCTCCTCTCCTTCCTCCTCCTCTCCTTCCTCCTCCTCTCCTTCCTCCTCCTCTCCTTCCTCCTCCTCTCCTTCCTCCTCCTCTCCTTCCTCCTCCTCTCCTTCCTCCTCCTCTCCTTCCTCCTCCTCTCCTTCCTCCTCCTCACACCGGGTCCCGCACAATGTCCTGTGCCACCAGCCCTGACATGGCTCTTGTCAGAGCATCAGCCTGGTCTCTGAGGCACAGGGAGGGCTGGGAGAAAGGGTCTGTGGCAACTTGGTGGAGCTCCCCCTCCTTCCTCCTCCTAGCTACTCTAGGTAGCCCATTATTTTCGGCACTTCAGACCCCTTTGTTGTGACTGAATTGAAGCCGGGTGACAATGGCACCCTTGCTTCCTATTCACAGCAAAATGAAGAGACAGGCCATTGTCCTGAGCATAATTGAGCCTCTATCAAAACAAAACCACAAAGAGATGGGCAACTCAGTTAAAGCTGCTTGTTTGAGCTGTGACAGTGGAGGCTGTTTAGGACTAGAAACCTAATTACCAACTGTAAGCTTTGTGAAGCCAGTGCAGCATCCCCTTTTAAGTTTAAGGCATGCAAGTTCAAAAACTTTCTGCTTTTAGATAGGGAAAGTTATTTACCGGTATTCCATCTTGGTGATGACACCTCACAAACCAGCTGCTTCCCAGGTTGATTATTTTATTTTATTTTTTAAAAGCCAAACCATGTCCAGAAGAGATCACAAGTTTCTGGCACCAAGAATATCTGCTCAGTTTAGCCAGCTAAGCCAGCAGTGCCATGAAATATTTAAGCAGCATGTGCTTGGTCGAATTATATCATCTTGTTTCAGTGCTGCAGTTTTCCTTTGCCCCAGTGAAGCTATGGTGTTTGCCGTTCTTCCTATCTTATGAGGTCACAAAACATAGAATCATAGAATGGTTAGAG
>VZRU01005844.1:0-40229 GCA_013398155.1 Pedionomus torquatus
GCGCCCTGTGTGCGCGCCCTGTGTGCCCGCCGCGGGTGCTGCGTGGGGTGGATGAGCTTGGGGTTCGTGGGAGTGTTGAGTTGTGGCGCAAAACTCTGAGAGCCTTTTTGCAGGTGGGTATGGTCTCCTGACTGCTTTTGCCTTGGAATTGCTTGCAAAGGCCTGCAGGTATTGGCTCGTAGTTCTCCGTGGCGGCATGCCGTCATTTCTTAATGTTCTGGGGTTAACCCGGTGTATAAACACGTATATACTATTACTGTAGGGTGTTAAAGCCACACTAAAAAATTCTGCAACTACCTGTTGTAAACCTGTTCCAAGTCAGATGAAATCAGCCGTACTCGGTGGTGCCCGTTGGTCAGACGAGGCTGGCGAATGCTCCAAGAGGTGCTGCTGCGCAGCGTGTGCTCAGCTCCTCGCCTCGCCGTGGACCCTGCTACCGCGTTACCAGTTTGTCAGACAGTGCTTGATGGAGATGCACCGAATCCATCACCCCACAGAAACAAAGGAAGTAAAACTCAAATGTTCTGCAGAAAACCGTGAAAAAAATAAAGTGAGCATATAAGCAGGCCAATCTAACATACACAAGCAAATTACATGAGAGTATAATAGAATATACAAGCCGCAAACGCACCTCTCTCTTTTAGGTGTAGAATAGAATGATACATGGGCTTCCTGTAGGGGAGAAAGAAGGGCAGTTAGTTAGACTAAGAAGCCTTTAGAGGTTGATTTTTTTCTGGAACTTTGCGCCCATGTTTTGGACACAACACACAAGCAAGGCAGTCCACTTCTTAAAACACCTGTACAGTAATCCTTGTGTTAATATTAGTGCCCACTCTGCCACTTGGATGGGTGGCACTCTGCTGCCTACTCATTTCCCTGAAATTATGTACTTCAGGAGGGTCTCAGCAGACTGAATTGTAACCAGGCTGTCGAGGGTGAAGCGCTGCTATAGCCCAGACTGCTGCTAAACAGTCTCTCTCCAAGTGGGTTTTGATCCAACTCCAAAGTAACGCAATTCCAATGCTGTTGGTACTCTCCCTTGTGCTTTGTAACAGTGCTGCTCACCTAGTTTCAGTGAATGTGAAAATCCTTCTTGGAAAAGGCTTTCCTTGTCTCAGGGATTTGAAGACATTGAAATTCAGTGAAAGTAGCACCAAATTCCTTGTTCCAGCTCCACTGCAATCCTTTCAGTAATTTTTATTGTGGTCCACTGATGCCCACAAAGTTACCATGCACTGCTGTGAAATACTAAAGCCTCCCAAAGCTGCTTTAAGTTGGAGTTGAGAAGGAGGAAATTATAAAAAGCTTTAAGAAGACTGTAAAGCTTTAATCTTTCTGCTATCTATGTGTCTTCCCATTTCCCCGGTTACAATTCCTGGGGTAGCACTAATGGAGCCTTACTGAAATTGATCTCTCAACTTTATAATTTAGATAGTTCTCCCACTTCCTCTTCCGTAGCCTTGGTCACCTGACAACCATCTACCTGGGATAATAACTTGGTGTCTTGTAGCTTTTAAAAGATAACGCTTCATCACACACAAATATACGGGTAGGTATTATACTTTGTGTTACATATACAGAGTTTGCAGTATGTGTTGATGAACTGTTCTCCTAATCAACAGTAGAAACTTGGTTTCTCTTATTTGGAGTTGGAGGTAGCTTTCAATTGCATCTATTTGATTTTATAGTTTTAGTTTGCTTATAATTATCTGGTGTCTTCAACTTCAGCCATAACTATCTAAAAGCTAAGCATGATATCTTTCTGTTTTAACGTGTCTTCAACTTCAGCCATAACTATCTAAAAGCTAAGCATGATATCTTTCTGTTTTAACGTGCACATAAGGTAACAAAAGAACCATCTGAAGCAACACCAAGCAAGACAGAGTTCACAATAGCGACAGGGTTCAAGTAGGAGACAGAAATCACGAACAATTGTTATCACTATCTATCTTAGTCAACCAGGCTGAAACAATTCCTTCTGCAGGAGCTTCTGGTGATACCAGGAGTCTCCTACACCCATTTATGTTTCTTCTTTCTGTTATAAAGCTACTGGTACCTAATTTCAGGGAACTCCTCTTACAAAAGCCTACATAGCACTGTTGTCACTATTGGGTAACACTCAGTGGACCAATAGTATATGAAAGAGCACTGATAAATATATTGGTCATTTCAGTGGATTCATCTCACTTTTCTCCTTCCAAAAGTGTTCATAGTGACTAAAAGTCACCAAAAAATCCCAAGTATCCCATGCCTTAACAAGTGAGCAAGCTAGTTCACACTGATGGACTTTCACTGGTAGCAAATACTATTCTGCCAGAATGAACAGCGCAAGAGTTCCTCCAAAAGTAATTTTAATGCAACAGGATCCTTTCTGTGGTTTGTCACCTGTTTGAGACACTTCTCTTGTACAGCTCCTTTGACCTGGTGTACTTCGTAATACAGAGATTTGTAATAGAAACATTAAGGTTGAAATGAGTAAGTTACACACAGAAACACATGTATGAAAACACCAGAAGAAATTACAGGAAAAGAAGGGACAAAAGAATGGTGTGACTTGACAGCACAAGCACAACATTCAGACCAGGAAACCAAAGCACAGCCTAAAACTAAAGGTAGGCTACTCACAGAAAGGGAGACGAAAGGCAGTCAGGCAGCAGCATTGCTTAATGACTCACAGACCTGTGTCCCTGGAGGGTGCCAAAGGCGCTTCCAAAATGAGCATATGGTCACCCTGTAAGAAGAACCCAGGAAACATGATGATGACTCCAGATCTGGCATCCTTTATCCTCTGTCTCACCACAAATTACCCTGCTGGTCCTGGGCAAACATACACATGCCAGGGCTGGTTAAAATGCAGGTACGGAAAACAAGTACGAAAGACTGAGTGAATGAAATGTGTAGGAGAATAAGTGCGAGCGACTGAAATCAGTTTTGGTTAAAATAAAACCACCTTCCCCTTCTATACAGTCTCACATTTAGCTTTGCTATGTTTGTTTTATATCAGCAGCTGCTCCCAGTTGATTATTAAAAGATTTTGATAAAACTAATAGTACTAATAGTGTGTGGTTACAGGAGAATGTCAAAGAGAGAGAGCTATTAGGGCAAGTGAGGACACAGCAAGATTGAAATAGCTTGTCTTTTTAAGGCAATACTTTTTTCCCCTTTTGCCCAAAGGAAGAAACTCGGTACACTTACAATTTCTGCTGTTACACCAATAACTTCTTATTTCACGGTTCATAAAGAAGAAATAACTGTTAAAGCAAGTTGGTTTCTCAAAACTAGCCCCAAGTATGAAATTACAGGAAGTGTCCTAAACATTTTTGTAGAGTGACACATGCACAACTATGCCAGTATGAGCAACCAAACGGAGGGAGGGCTGAGAAAATGAATATTTCTGTTTACCTGAATACATGAGGCTTAGAAACCAAATTTCAGATGCAGAACATAAATTGCAAGTTAAAAAGACCTGTGGATACATGGCTTCTTAGAATGCTACTTGCTTAGAATGAGTATTTTAAATTGAATGGAAAGAGAGTTCCCAGAATAATTTGCCAATGTTGTTATCGTTAATACCAACAGCAGTCATTTAAAAATTGTGGCATATTTGGTACCAGTGACCTGTTCTTTCCCTGTGTAACTGTTGACTGGTGCCAATGGTTACTCTGCTAAACACAAAGGATAAATTACTCCAGTATCACTTATTGCAAGGTTATCTGCTCAGAAAATTTCCAAAGGGAAGCTTTATTATGATATTTTTATCATAAAAGATGGAATTAAATAAGACAAAAGGGCTGACAGCATGTACAGGGATGGGACTTGGGACTTCAGGTTACTTGCAGTGTCAGGTCATGGCACCTATCCTTGCCCGTTTCCCCAGCTATAAAACAGGGATACTAGTCACTACAGATACTACCTTGAAATTTAAAAAATAAAAAAAAGAGTTCAAGGTCAGCTGATAGCATTACAGATGTTCTTGTATGGAGTGATTATGCTTCCAGGGACACAAAACGGACAGTATCAAAGCCATAATATATGCAAATAAGAGCACATTACTTACCCATGTCCCTTCCCCTCTTTCACAGATAAAAGCGGCTTCAGACTTTCAAAAGTAAAACCTGTCCAAACCAGAAAAGTTTCTTCAGCGGAACCTGTCTCATGGTTACAAACAACAGCAGCCTCCATCCTCTTAAAATGGAAAATGCCTGCCTCCTTGTACAGCTAGAGAAGTTTCATTTGCCTCATCCATAAAAAGAAATAAGGCAGCTCCTCTAATGTTTTAATGCTTCTTTAAATCTGCAGCAAGACTCATTTAACTCTAAAATACAAATATAGGTTGATCAGTTGCCTTAGAAATAACCCTCAGAAAGTCCCTTGGTTTGATTGCTGTGTTTCTTCCTCAGCGATATCTCCACAAATCTTTTTGACTCTCTTTACTCCATTCAGACATATAGATTCAGTCTAGATTGGGAACTAAGCGGATTATACTCTGTTTTAGTTTGGATGCTTTATTGCTGGAGAAACTCAAAACAGGTTCAGGATGGCCTCAAAGCTAAGCAGGACAGTGGCTAGAAATGTCTTCGGCCTGACTTGAAACTGAGAGGAGTAGTGTGGCTATGAGTGAAGATGAGCTGGAGAGACAGCACTTGTGTAGAGCACTGGATTCTGCAGAACGGGTGTGGTTAGTTTTGGTTAATGCTCTGGCAGTGACGGGGGAGAAAACCTTCCAAAAAGCACCTTAGAGCGTTTGTAGCCCAGTGTGCTGTGGGCATGACCTTGACACTCAGAGATTCCAAAGAATTCTCTTTCAGAGACGGCGTCAGACACAATTATCCACTATGAAATATACAGCGAACTCCTCACTCTCTAGTTACAGCCCTTTTACCCCGTAAGCGTGTCTGACTGCCTCTGCTGCCAGAATTGGAAGTAAGGGAAGGGAGAGAGATGCAGGGCAGAGCTGTGGGGAGCACGGGGGAGCAAAGGGGCTGCTGGTGTGACAGGAGGTGTGGGTGGTAACCGCTGCTTCTGGGACAGGCATCCCCTTCTCCCGCAGTAGTTGCAGCATCTTACTGACTCTCCAGGAGCCTCTGTCCTGGGCAGTTTCCTACTTACCTGTCTGTCTCACCGATCCTCTGCCCAAGGAGCTGGCAAATTGTGGAACGCTACCCAAAACATCCTAGTTTGCACAGCCACAGTGTATAGCACCACAGGATTTCCTGTAAAAAGAGAAAATGTCTAGTTATGAGTTACGGGTTTGTGGACAGAGATGCAAGCCCTTAGTTCCAGGTGAAGTACTGGAGGTAATACTTTAAATTCCTGGGACAAATTCAGCATTGCCAAAATACCAATGCTGTTCTGGTGGTACTGGTGCTGCAGCTGTAATGGTCCACAGTTACACAACAAACAAGATTTTCAGGGTGAAACAGTTGCTTATTAGGGCAGCAGATGCAACTGGAAAACACAGAAAAGCTACAGGCACACAAGGGTTTTACATGCGGTTTTGCTAATTCTGTTTCAGAGAGCATGTTGGATTCAGTACAAGAACTGAAATACCATATTTATGTATGCAGACGATGTACTTTTTTACTCACCATCTCTGCACTTTCTGTGCTCAGTTTGGTCTTTGTTGTCCTAAAGTTTCCATTTCCTTTGTCCCGGATCTTTTCTCTCTCTCATGGTCTATCCCTGCCAACCATCCCCAGGCTAGGGATTCCCCTAATACCTGTTCCTGCTGTCACCTCGTGATATTTCCTTACACATCATTCTCCTCTTCGTAAGTTCTACTCTTCTTGGACTGTAATGAATACCAAGCCATCATTCTGGGTCAGTTTTCTCCATCTTTGACTCACCGCTAGTTTTGTCCATTTCAGTGACCATTTTTGCTCTTCTAAGGGAATATTTCTCCCATGAAACAAATACCAGAATGCATGGGTTTCCTCTTTCCCTTAGCTATACTTCCGCCTAACTTTCCATCTTTAATTTCTCTATTTCTCTTCCTGCTGTGCTCCGTGTCAACTCCTGATCTCCATAATTCTGCTCCTTAGTCTTTCTCACTTGTGGACTTCTGAGAACAATGTTCTCTTCCAATTCAATCAATTGATTCCACGTGCCATTCCATCTATTGCAGTGTTTTCCTTGCAGTTACCAGCTCACCGAGCATGCTGTTTACAAGTGTCCCTTACAAGGTCACTTCATATACTCCAATCCTGCCCTTTCCTATTCTGGATTCCACTGACGGGGTTCTTGTGCAGCCTCTCTTCGCAAGATTTCTAGTACGTACCATCTACACAGCTAAACGCCTTCTCCAGTGTTATGTTATCTTCCTTTTTATCTCATCACAACACCATTCCTTTCTATAGGATGAACAGGCATGTGAGCTGAGCAAAGGCTAGCAAACAAACAACCAACAAATTGTGTTAATAAAAAATAGATCAGGAAATACTACATTACAATACAATCATTGTTGCCATTTTGTTGAGAGCATATTCTCCCTGCTGTGTCACGCTCAGTTCTTTTTCCTTTATATCAAAAACAAACAGAAGAAATGGAACAAATTTCAGAAATGCATGACATTAAAACTAAGATATCAGCATGCAAAGAGACTGAAAAGTCTGAAATTGTGTAATGCGGAGGATTGTAATATATTGTAAGACGTGATATTATAGAGGAATACAAAGCACTGAGGAATAAAGTGAAGCAAAGCCATGGGTACCTTTTAACCGTGACAACGTAAGAACTAGTGGATCTTAAAGGAGGAAAGGAAATGTTTAAAATATTATTTACACAACTCATAATTAGCTTGTGAAACTCATTGCTCTAAGGTACAAAAAAAAACGCAAAACAATTAACTAAAAATTCTAAAAACAAGGCAGCTTTTCTCTGCACAAGAAAAAGATGTTATTTTCAGGTCAGCTATGTAAATTCCTTCTTTCAGGGAGCAAGTACTCAAGTGAGCAAACGTAGGACAGATTTTCCACTCACAGGATAATTGAGAAAGACTTCTGTGGGGCTTCCTGGTGACTCGTGAACTGACCTACACTGGCAGAAACAGGAATCTCAACTGATGCAACACCGCACAGATACTGCACTAACGTTCCCCTGTTTCTGCGTGAAACATTCTATTACATCTTTGAAATTGGCCGTTCTTAAGATGAACATGATGTGCAAGAAGTCTGCAGGTTTGTGTGTCATAGTAGTCAGGAACTTGATGACCCTTCACCATGGGACATGGAGTGAAGTTTATTCACTCTGGGTAAATCCCTCACAGCAATAAAGCCGTGGCAAGGCAAATGAGGCTGCATCACCACTGAACAAAGAATACATACTTTCCCTGCTAAGACCCTGTCTGCACCGGGTTGAGTACCAGGAGTATGCAACTGGGGAAAAAAGTGTCATTGTCACAGCTTTGACAGCAAAATAAATTCCCCAAGGACAGCTCAGCCACACACATACGTATTATCCTTGACAAATGTGCATGCAGTTCATTTATAATCTCTATGGAAAAAATTAACATTTTCACAGCCTATCTAGGGAGTCTAGCTGAGTACTTGTCTTCACTGCCAACATTTTTATTTCATGCTTCGCTTCAGTGTCTTCACTCAAAACCTAATTTTTTTAAGCTTGTGCCTCCTCAACTGGCTTCCTCTTTCCAAGCCACTTCTCACCCTTTTCAAAAACCATCATCCCGTCTCTGCAATTGCCTCTGGTTTAGCCTGATCCAACTTGATCCATCTATGTTTTTTTTTAAGCTTTGCATTCTCTGTGTTCTTGACATTATCCAGCTGAGATTAGCCCAGGGCTAACATAGTACTCTGGCGGAAGTCTTACTAACTACAGAAGAAGCGTATTTAACAAACATCAAAGCTCCGAGGCAGCTTTTAAGGCACTTCAGTCACTGTACCCTTCCAGTCTGACAGGGATCTAGTGAAACAACGCTGCGTTTGTTGTTTTTACAAGTTATACAGTTAACTAATAAAAATCTTGTGTAATCAGTGCTTCCAACGTGTGCTTATGAAAAGACTGTGTGGAATCTCATTGCAAATCAAAGTCAGTATGTATGGTAACTGCCGCATCTTCCATCTCTGGTGTATAGATCTATCAAGGGGGAAAAATATCAGATGGGCTTGACTGACTTCTTAGGAACTCCATGGTAGTTGTTAGTCATCTTCTAGATACTAACAAGTTTATCCATTTCAGTATTTTCAAGGAATTGGCATCAACTAGTTGATGTCAACTATAATTTCTCAGCTCTTTCTCATGCCTCTTACCCCTATTTTATCCATAGATATTGTGCTTACCCATTTCTGATCTTATGAAATTTCCACCCTTCAAGTTCTTCAAGGTAAGCACTAACATTCCTGGGATTGCTTCAGTCTCTTCTCCTCATTGTAGATAAGTGAGATGAAGTAATAATAAAATGAGATAAAATACCTTATTCAAATCTGTGTTAAGTATATAAGAAATGGAAGCTTCTGTAAAAGGAGAGGGAGAGAGATCTATGATCAAATTGCTATAAAAGGATGATAGGAAAACGAAGAATTACCCTGGAAAAATAACCATTGTGAGGTGACACTAACAACTTCATTTTCTTTGTGTCTATAAAATGTCCTATATGTGCAGATTAAAGTATTTCAACATTTATTGTTGTGCCTTTTTAGTGAGATCCTAGATGAGTAACCACCATAGAAGCACAAATTACAGTCATAATTTGTACCTGCTGCAAAATGAGTGTTTTATTTTATGAGGATGAAGTTTCTCCGTGCAGGGAGAGTTTCCACTTCAGATCCACTCCTCAGAGCTATTCAGCATTCAGTGGTTTGTCAAGTTAATAGCAGCTTACATTACATTTACAGCATTAATACCATTAGTGTATTCACAGAGACTCTAAGGAGTGGCTGACAAAACGGCATGACTCTGGTGATCCCAAAGAAAGAACTGACAAGGTAAATGAAAAGTTTTGGGTTTTTTTCCAGACTTACAAGTATACTCATAGGGAGGGAACCCAATTAATTTTATTATGAATATATACTTTTATTGCATTAATACTCATCTGTGGATCATACTTGGAAAAGATATTAATTCATGCTGACTCAAAAAATATCCCTTCCTGAGTGACGCATTGTTGTATGCGAAATTCTGGATTCCAGGTATGCAATTAAATGCTCTACTTTTCTAAGCATCCCAGTCAACCCTCTGGATAAATAGCCAGAGTTGCATAAGTGCAATGTGTTAAAACCCATGAGCTAATATATGGTCACTGGGAAGTTTACATGCCCACTAGTATGACTTACCTGCCTCACCCACCTAATGTGAATTATAATTGGTTTGAACATAAGGAGAGGCCTAAACTTTTCTCTATAAATGCTGCCACGCAACCAGAACTTTAAGTCTTATCATATAGGCTTACAGTTGCTCACAGAAATACAAAGTCCCAGGCACAGAGGATCAAGGAAGCATGGCGGGTAAGTAATAAAAAAAAAAGAAAGAAAAAAAAAGTAAGTCTCTTTGTGCATAAGGAGCAGGCAACTGAATAATGTACCGTGTGTTAGCTTTCTATTTCTAGTGTTCTGTAAAGGGCTCTGAATTGGTGGAGTGCATTCCAGTTTGAGATTATGAATAGGTTATTTTAGCATTTTTCTTTCCTGAAATTTCCAAATTCGCAAACAAGCAGAAGAATATAATCAATCCGTTACCATACTGGAGTTAAATAATACAAAACCACAAATAGAGCAGAAGAACTTGTGGCAAACTGCAAACTGTCTTTTAGCATGAAACTTAATAAATTGAAGAGTAGTTCAGGTATGAATGAATCTTGTGTTAATGGGAATATTTGCAGCAAGAATAGCCTATTGGCTCAGTTCCTTCCTATAGGTTCAGAGTTAGTGAGCTGCAGTGCCATCTTAACTATTCATTGAAGGGACCGTGAAGGCAAAGGCACTTTAAAAATACAGACTAAGCAAGCAGATATCCTGCAGTGAGTTCTGAGGAGGAAAGATCTTGCATCAGTACCCTTTAGAAAGAACCTAACCTGTTCTCGGTTAGGCCTGGCTCGCTGGGACCTCTGTAGAAATGGATAATGAGACTGGAGTGCAGGTGATGCCACTTTATCTTTTCCAGGCATAGAGCATATGCTGTGCTGGCTGTACGTGACATAGGCTTGAACAGCTCAGGAAATTAATTAAATACAGCAGTTTAGAGAGCAGAGGCTTGAGCACAGAAATTACAGGCATCGTTTTCCCCTCCCAGAGATGAAGAGAGGCACCATTTTAGGAGAACCGATTGCACAAACTCTTAGGACACATTGTTTGTCCATTTACTGTTATTTAAATAATTCATGTTACTGACCTGGTCTTGTGCTCGCATCCCTCAACAGCCCCCGCTGGTTGCCTGGCCTGATGATGCTTAGTTGTCTCAATGCTTAGACTGTCTCAACACATCTGCTAAGTGCGATACCAACTAAATGTTTAAGTGTTTAAGCGCTGAATGCAGGCTGGGAGGGAATAGGCTGCTTATAATCGGTGTAAGTCTATTGATTCTCTTATAAATCTTCGCTGATCAGAGCTTAAATAAATGGCAAAACATTGTTCGATGATTAAGCTGAAAGATTGGAACTAAGTGGAAAAACCTTTTTAACAAAAGAATGATTTGGTAAAATAGACAGTAAAAATTTGTTCGATGATTAAGCTGAAAGATTGGAACTAAGTGGAAAAACCTTTTTAACAAAAGAATGATTTGGTAAAATAGACAGTAAAAACCTTCATCTACAGCAATGGGGAAAAAACCACCAACCAATTGGTTCTGCATTGTAACACTTCCTCTTAAGCAATGATTTGCCAATAACTTCACATGAAATGCAAGAAGCAATAGCAGCATTTAATGAACAAACTGCTGTTTGCTGGTCACGGTCAGCACGTACTCGTGAAATACCCAAGAAACATCCAAGTTCAGCTGGAGATGTCAAAACTCCCTGGTAACGCTCCTTCCCAGTCCCACACACAGTTTAATGTAAAAACCTGTGAGGGTCCATGTGCAGGGTGTGCACAGAACTGCTTTCTCTCTCATCCCCTCCTCCTGCCCTCCTCGCGTGACACACACAGCCTGCAAATACAGACTTTTTTCTCCAGAAAGTTGTTCTGCATTCATAGGCCAGTCTCTAATGGATCTTTTTTTAACAGAATCCAGAAGGTAGTGAGTAATGAAAAGGGGAAAGCACCTAAAAAGATCCTATAAATTTGATAGCATGAGGAAACGCTTGGTTTTAAAGGTGTTTGCTAGTCTGCAGCATGCTACTGAGGAGTCAGCAGTTTGTTTCAGTCTCACACTCAAAATAATTATCTCAGCTTCTGTCAGTCACTTTTAAGCTTCAGTGCCATTAAAACTAAAGCATGAGTCACACCTGCAAGCATCTTGTTTGTGTACTAGAACTAAGCACTTGCCCGCAGCATGGAACAGCCTATTGGATTCTTAGAAGAAATGAGCAGAGCCACTTAATGATGGGAGCCCGCAAAGAGGTATTCTTTGCTAATGAGTGTGCAGCTGGGAGTTAAACCTTCCACATAATGTCTTTACTCCATTCCAGTGGAAGAGATGTGTGCATAAGTGGGGCAGGTAGGGAAATATGTTTAAGTATAATAGAGTATAAATAACAGGGCATGTGTGGCTACGTGGGAGCTGTTTGGGGAGCCCAGCATAGGTTCATCCCAGTCTGTGTACTGTCAGTTTGGGTAATTCCTCTGTACTGGTCCCATGGGGGTTTTTGAAGTTCACATATCAGTATGTGTCATTACTATGTCACTGCTAGTCTCCTAGAACAAGCCATTTGGAATGAGCCAGGATCCCAGGAGAAGGTCTGAGCTCTGCTAACAAGGTGGCTTTCTTTACACAGACAATACAGAGCTGGCTGTTCCAAGTTCAGCTTCAAAGTCCAGCTATTGGAGAACTTTGTGAAGTCTTCAGGCTGCAACAGGTTGCAGGCTTCCAGTCAAAATGCCTCTGCTATTTGGGGTGATGTGAATGAAAGAGGAAGACAGAAAATAAGAAATATGTCGTAGACAACATCCAGGGCCCAGAAGAGACCTCAGCCAAGTGCTTTTCCATATGGACTTGACCAATCTACGCAAGGGTGTTCTTGTCCTGAAGAACATTGATGCGAGTCAGTTATACCACTGTTCCAGGTGCCTGGGTCTCTCCCTAGTGTGGTTCACAAGTACAGTATAGCTGTAGAAAGTCACTCACCTTCCTGTATCTAGGATAGCAGGAGTGGGTTTTGCTGATGAAATTCCTTGCTTAATTAGCCAACAAGGGAACAAGAGATGAGAGAGGATAACCCAAACTTCTCAGGGTACTGAGGCGGTCCCCAGGGAGTCATGGCCATTTGGCTGTAGCATGGTGCTTTAGGGGTATGTAAGGAAGAGCTGTGCTCAGGAGGAATAAAGGAGCAGGTAGGCTTTTCTAGGGACTTATTTCCCATCCTGAAATAAAGGCACAATTAATAGGTGACATTTTATATACTTGATGTGTCACTGTGGATTAATACAGAGTTTCATAGAATCATAGAATGGCTAGAGTTGGAAGGGACCTTAAAGATCATTGAGTTCCAACCCCCCTGTGTTTGTGGAGGAGAACAACAATGCAAAGGAGAGAAAGTAATACTGAGGGGAATGTGTCTATGTCGCATTACAAAGGATGTCCTTCACTGTTCGGTGCTGGACTCTTCCTCCTGTATATTCATTTCTTTAGCACCGTTGCTAGAACAAGGGAAGAAATCTGGACATCGCTATAAAAGGATGTCGCGAGTTATATTGAGTGAACCAGTTTGCAAAAGACGATGCTGGTTTAGCTTATTCCAGGTACAAGAAACAAAACACTGAGATGGCTTAGAGCTTTCATTCTCTGAGATCCAAAAGAATCTTCTCTTGCTGTCCACCAGCGCTTCAAGCACCTTCCTGTGCAAGCCTTACATTTACAGCCACCACAAAAATCTCTGCAAATACTACTTGGTTCCCAGGAAATTGCCTGGGTCAGATGCTTTCTGCTTGATGAATATTCTGACTAGTGTTAATTTTTTGTCATTAATTGAGACCTCATTCTCAAGCTTCACCCGTAATCTTTAATCCAGAGGTGTGGTATGTATCATTCATCTGTTTTACAAACAAAGAACACCAGGGGCCTCCGAGGCAGCTGAGCCAGAGCTGGGAATAAACACCAGAAGCTGATGCAACAGATGGAATTTGTTCTCCTCACCATGCTCTCTTTTGGAATAAATGGACTATATGTGTGTTTTGGAACACACTCTTTATAACTATGCTGTCATTAGACTATCATGTCATCAAATAACCAAAACCAATTATGCCATTGGCCTATAGGAAAATTTTACCAAGCACACTATTGCTGCCACACAGAGAGGTGAAACACGTGGCGCAGCTGCCTGGTGGATAATCTTTCAACAGTAACTAACCTTTCTGTCAAAGAGAAATGGTTTTCTATGTATCCAATATAATATAAATGTTGTCTAAACTTCAGATGTTAAGTTGCAAAGAAGCGAGGTCAGGATGTGGGGAATGAGAGCAAAAAATGAGTAAAAAAATGAATCTTCAAGCCTTGTTGGTAGATAAAGGCTGGGGAGCAAAGGCAACTGTTCAAGCTCCACCCCCAGAGGAAATATTACAAATAGGCAACTTTACCCTAAACTTTTAAAGAAGTGAAAGGCATCAGCCATTCTTTGAGTTCAGAGAAGTAGAGGAGGCCATTCAGAGGAAAGCTCCAGGACATATTGATCAGATATGGGCCAAGGTGAGCAAACGGGAAGCCCCTTCTGTTGTGCTCTCTTTGTTATTTTCTTACATCCATGTCTTGAATTCAGTTCTGTGCTGGACACTGAAAGATCACTACTTCTCTAAGGAGTTTTGATCTGAAAAAAAAAAAAAAAAAGGAGAGAAAATTCTTCCATCAAGAGTTAGGAGCAGAATTTTCACAGGAATTGTGTTTTTTCATTTATTGCATGCATGGGAACAACCAGCGTATCAGAAAGAGCTTTGGGAGAACAGGTACATTATCTGATGTAAAAATGATGTATTTTGCAAATAGGAAGGAAGGGAAAGTCTGCAGCTATTTGAAGCTGTCAGACAAGTGCAAGTGAGAGACTGACAGATCTCACATAAGAGAAAGCAGCAAAGCAGGACGTGGAGAAGGTATCATTGCAAACCCCAAGGGAGGCTACAACAATAAGCACAGAAGGTCAAAACCTGAAGTTAAGGATGAGAGGATATAAAAATTTAAGGTTTTTTTTTTTTTGTGTTTTTTTTTTTTTTTTAGTCTGTTTGTTGCAGTGTTTGGGTTTTCTTGGCTTACATGATGATACTTATGCAAATTCACCAGTTTAATAATTATTACAAAATGGTCTCATGTTGCTTTTCCAGCCTTGCCAGATAACTTCTACCTTTCCAAGGACAAATCTCTCCTACACCTCAAGCTTGTTCTACAATAGATACACTTCATTGCTAAGTTTCTGAAGATTTCTTTTTAAATTAGGCAGGTTCCTGAAAAACCAAAGCACGTGCTGCTCACTTTGATACTGTAAATAAATGTGTTCCCCCAATTTGAACTGTGACTACATTGCTAAGACTACGAATGTAGTAATTTCAAGGCTTGCCTAAACTTGATAAACAGAAAAAAAAATCTGTACACTAGTAAATCTGATTGAACATGGGATAATGATTTTTTGCTCGATAATGGCACAGGGTAAATGTGTTCCATGGCTAAGGACCACATTCTTACTCTTTCCTATCCTCCCTCTTTTGGGAGGGTGGGGAGTTGTGGAAGAGGGGAGAATAGAGAATAATAAAATTCATTTTAAAAAGCACAAAGTGCCCTTAGGGGAAAAAAAAAAAACCAAAACAAACCAACAAACCCAAACCAAACTAACCAACAAACCTGTTTTTCTTCTGCACTTCTGTGCTTCATTTAAGCCATGGAGCTATCTTCTACTATAGAACCCTCCATATGCTCTGATGATGTCAGAGCCAAACCAATCTCAGATGCTATTTTGTGGTCTCTGACTGAAGCTGTACTTCACACAGAAGAACTTTGTGCAACGTATTATTTCACATACATGGTTTTAGTAGTGAGCTCTCTCCAGTTCTGCCATCTCTCGTACTGCCAAATGACAGAGCCATATCCATCAACATACTCTTGTTAGGTGCTTCCAACAGAGAGCAGCTGTCAGTTAAATAAGAGGTACCTGACATGGAAATGGGGCTAGAGAACACATGCCATGGTTTAAAAAGCAGAAGTGTTTCTTGGCTGAATAAAGTTTCTTTATTTTTTATTCAGAGGCAGCAAGGCTGTGTCTCTGTCAGTATAACACCATCTCTTGGAATGGATGACACCTTAAATGAATTACCTGAGTTTGGCCACTTTCTTTATCCAAGTAACTCAACAAAATTCAATTTTCTCAGGGTTCTCTCCTCTTACATGCCTTTCACCAGATATTCTACTCCTATATTTAGTTATGCAGATAATCTCTAACTGTCTCTGCAAGACCAAGTCTTTCAAAAAAAAGAAATGCTCACAAACACATTGTCTATTTTTGATGGAAACCTCACATGGGTACTAGTTACCTGTAGAAAGTAACATGCAATTCTCTGGTTTGGCTGTGCTTCTTCCTCTGTATGAAGTGTGTCTATGCTCCTTCCTCCTCAGATGTACTTCCAAGTTTTCTTGCTCTTCTCACTTTTTCATAGCTGCATCGCAGCCAAGCACTGACTGGCATCTGAGAGAAAATGGAAGAGAACACCACACAAGTAAATTTTCTAGCAAAGAGCTGATTGTGAGGCGAGGACAGGCCTTCGTTGTCACCTTCAATGGAACAGAACAGCCTGAGCAAAACTTCACATTCATTGCAGAAACAGGTACGGCTCCCACCTTATTTCACAGAAAGAGTGATGCTGCGACTTGTGTTCTTTTGGCTCAATATGCAGTACAGGGTAGCAAGATACTGCTTTGGAGCCAATGTGCTGGTTCACAAAGCCATGAAACTGCTCGAGGGGTTTGTTTCATTACTCCCATCCCAGCCAGCAGCAATAGCTCCCTTCAGTTTCCAACATAGCACAAATTCTTCTGAGAGGAGGGTTACATCTCTGCTGAGTTTGTTGGCAACTAAATCCTTGTTTCAGCAGGCTGCAGATAGTGTTGTTTATTTTCCTTAAAAGGTCCAAAACCCTCAAAGCTGACTAGGACCCAGGCCACATTTGGTATCTCCAGCACAGTGAGCAAGGACAGCTGGAGCGCAGTTCTAAAGTCTACCAGTTCCAACTCTGTGAGCATCTCCATTTCCAGCCCACCTAATGCTGTCATCGGACGTTACAAGCTGGGTGTTCAAAGTGGCAGCTCCTCTCCAACAAGCCTTGGAACCTTTGTCTTGCTCTTTAACCCATGGTCTTCAGGTACGACTTTTCCCTAAAAGAACTAAAATGCTTGTAACTTCATTAATATTTGCATCTTCTGCATTTGATCTGTACTACTTTTAATACAGGGGTTGAACATGCACCATGTAAAGTATCAGTGAGAAAAGAGAGTTTAACTGTTTCTTAGGACCTTCTGGCACATAAAATCATCACTGTATTGTGTACTTACTGGAGAGCTCCTTGCCCTGAAAGGTGAAGTTCTGCTTAAGCAGATTGAGTTCTGCCTTTGCTAGAGCTTCTCTACTTCTGCACAAGGTTAGAAGAGTGCGTCTGGTCTCTGTAGAGCCAGGATATGAGACACATCTACCACCTGCCATCTTCTCCCAGACATGACAGTGTCATACCTCTGTCTTCACTCAGACACCTCCCCCTTCCCCTCCCCCCCCTCCCCTTTCTCTAATTATAGGAAATCCTGAGTTTCACAATCTGTTTAAAACAGCAAGAACAGAAAAGAGTAGATACCTGCAAGCATTCTTATTGATGGGCACCACCAAGGCTCCTGAGGTTGTGTTTCATTTTGCCTGCTGTGGTTCTACATACCTCTGTTTTGGCTTTTCAGGTGATGATGTGTTCATGCCTAACAAGGCTGAGTGTGAGGAATATGTGCTAGAAGAGTTTGGCATCATTTTTGCGGGCAATAAAAATCACATCAGCAGCTTTGGATGGAACTTTGGCCAGGTAAATGCAGCTCTGAGACACCAGACAGGCAAAGTGCTTCCTGCTCTGGTTTTCACATGAACTGGATGACCAGAGCTTGTTTGCTATTTCAAGTTCATTGCATACACCTCTGAAGAGTGGGAGTCCGGTGTTGAAATTCGAATTCATGCCAAGCCCAGTTACACTGATTAACATGAGGATTTGTAATTGACTAGTTGGTGATATGACCTGGGACTTGGCGGTGCAGCCAGCAGGAACCTTAGTGTCTGCTTGGTAGTAAAATACTGTAGCAATGCTGAGAGGCAGACTCCTGGCCTTAAATCTATGGATTCTGTTTTGAGAAGCTCTTTTAGTCTTCAGGCTGTTGAGGCTGCATTTTTATATGGTAATTCCTGGCTGAGCTGCAGAATCTCATTTGTCCATTAAAAAACCTCAGTAAACACTATATGGCTCCACTTACCCCGAATTTTAGTAGAGCTATTCCGTGTTTCCAAAACACTAACTTATTTCTATGACATAGTTTCAAGGAGATATTCTTGATATTTGCCTTTCCATGCTGGATCGAAGCTTAAGCCATCGTCAGGACCCTGTCACAGATGTATCTCACCGAAATAATCCCACATATCTGGGTCGTGTTCTCAGCGCAATGGTAAGCAACATATTCAAAAAGTCCAAACTACTAGCTGTTTTCAGGTAGTCAGTGAATCTAAGAATGATGTCACTTCTCAGAAAATTTTAGGCCACTGTTTGTATACACCAGAAATGTGGGCCCGAAAAACACCTAGGTGGCCATCCGATCTCAGGCCACTAGATTTATCTCACCTGTGTTATTCCTGATACTTATCACTAGGATAGCCATAATCAAACCAAAAGTATAAGACACAGGGTGGTATGTTGAGGGACCAGTCCCTTGGAGGCCTTTAGTCCAACCACCCATTTGAAATGGAACTAGAGTGGTACTAAATCAGCTTACAAGGGATTTGTCAAGGCTGCCGTGAAAATCTCCAAGGATGGAGGTTTCATGGCCTCTCTGGGTGACCAGTCAAGAGCTGCACTACCCTCTTGGTAAGAATTTTCTCTCTTATGTCAAGTATGTTTTTCCCAAGCTACATACTAGCTCCTTGTAGCTACATTCTGTAGCTCAGATTGTTATACAATCTGCCAGAACAGAGAAAAGTTGGACTGACATCTTAGCATGTTCCATTCAAGTAGCTGTAAATTGCTGTTACATTCCCCTTATCCTCTTCTTAACCAGACTGAGCCAGCCCAGTGCTCTCAACTTCTTCCAGACTGTGTGCTCCAGGGCCCCTGACCATCTTGGCAGACTTCCCTCCTGGGGCCTCTTCAGTGTCTCAATGTCCCCTTGAACTGATGGACCTGAAACTAGAGACAGGATTCCTGGCACAGCTTCATTAGGGATAATTAAAGGATGTTAACAGCTTCCCTCAATCTCCTAGTCATGCTTTTCTCAACGTAGCCTAGCGTGGGCTTTCCCTTTATGATGAGGGAGCGCTGCTGGCTCCACGTTGACCTGGCATTTGCTGCAATGCCCAGGTCGCTTTCAGACAGGCTAGCACTCACCCAGCCTGTACCAATTGGGATTATCCTGCCCCCACTTCTGAAATCTACACCTTTTCTTCTCAACTTTGTAAGGTTTCTGTTGACTCACTACCCAGGATTTTCCAGGTGACTGTGCCCCATTTGTTGTGCCAGCCACTTCCCCTAATTTAATGTAAAGTTGCTGAGGGCTCACTACATCATGATGCAGTCACATTCTGAAAGCTTAGCTGCATGATGCGCTTTGATGATGCCATTCAATCATACAGTGGCAAAGTTGCTACCTCTCGTCAGGAAGGTTCACTGAAAACTGGTGTTTGCCTTCTTGCCTGGCATGTACTTGAGTGGGAAAAACAGTGTTTACATGCTTTCTGTTTCTTGAGAGGAGACATATTTCATTTCCCTGAAAAACTGAGGCTTCTTCCTGAAGCTGCATGAAACAGTGACTTTTGTCCACTAAAATGTCATTCAAGACATTTCACTTGCCTGCTTCTGCTACTACATCTTTTGTAAACTTCATTTATCTCATCATAAGTTTAACTGTTTTACAGGTCAATGCCAATGACGACCAAGGGGTGGTGCTAGGAAACTGGAGTGGAAATTACGACGGTGGGATAAGCCCAAGCAGCTGGACTGGAAGTGGTGAAATCCTGCAAAGCTGGAAGAAATCAGGATTCAGACCTGTTAAATATGGACAATGTTGGGTTTTTGCAGCGGTATTGACTACAGGTACATTCCATGTCATACACATAATTGACATTACACAAATTCTGTTAAAAGAAGGACTAACAATACTTCCTACATGAAAATCTTTCAAGGCATTAGTATGTTATATGAACCTTCCTATTCCAGAAATACTGCTGACTATGGTTTTCTATTTGCTGTGTAGTGCTTAGATGTCTGGGGATTCCCACTCGTACAATCACAAACTTCAGCTCTGCACACGATGCAGATAGAAATCTGCGTGTGGATGAGTTTTACGATGCTTCTGGAAATCATCTGGACAGGGCAGCTGACAGCATCTGGTAAGGCTCTACAATATTACCAGTCACACCTATCAATGCCTATAGAGTCTTCAGGAGCAGAGTATAGATTCTAATTACAAATGTTTTGTTACCTTCTTAAAACCTGCCTTACTAAACAGCTACACATACAGAGGATCAATAAAACCCACTACAAAAGTCGATGTTTTCATTCTCAGTTAAACAGAGAATTATGACATGAGTCAACAGCAGATTGAAGCCAAGGCAGGAAAAGCTACAGTTATGATGCCACAGATGACTGAAAATTTGTGATATTACACTGAAATATCAATCAGTAGGACCTAACGTAGTTTGGAACTGTTCCCTGGAACAGTTTGGAACCAGCTTCCCTGCTTTTTTTTTTTCCCCAGTGATACTATTTGCAGAGAAAATAATTGCTTGCATTCTGTAAAGAACAGGTCCTCACTTTTTTGCCTTGTTTACTCCCCTGCTTGTTCTGGACCCATCCCAGACATAAGTGATAAGTATAAGTGTAGCATTGTGCTGCAAGAAAAAATAACTAAAACTAAGGAACTGCATGCACTCAAACCTTTTGGAGAAAAACAGCCTTTTTGTTTTCTGCCCTTGAACATTTATGTCTGTTCCACAATGCAAACTTCAGCTCCTGTCTAGTTAATATAGTCGGGACACTCTCAGATAAGAATCTATGCTAATTAATGCATATAATACATTTAACTGAGGTGAATGATAAATGGATGCGAACAGGAATTTAGAAACACATACTAGTATCTTACTTTGTTCATTCTTGGACATAGGAATTTCCATGTCTGGAATGAAAGCTGGTTTTCCCGCAGTGACTTGGGACCCTCTTACAATGGATGGCAAATTCTGGATGCAACTCCCCAAGAAGAAAGTGAAGGTATTTTATTTCAGGAACAATGTTGAAAAATTATAAAAATCAGTTATTTTCAAAAAGAAGGAAAGAGGAGGGAGAAAAAAAGTATAAAAGAGAGTAAAACAATTGGTGATTTAGTAATTCTCATCCTGCTCAGAAATAGAGTGGCAGAAGAGAAGACTTTATCACATTAGAAAAGCCTCAGATCAGCTGTAGATGCCAAGAAACAAAGTAGACTTCTAGGAGCAGTCTTTCACAGCAATTCCTATATTTCCAATGTAGGTATTCAGGTCTATTGAAAATCAAGGAATACTATAAAATAAATGAAGTGTACCTTCAGAATAAACAGAAGATACATGATGACCTGGTATAAAGGTGTGTGTGGATGGAAGAGCTAGAATGGGAGCACAGCACAGGGCAACTCAGGAGTCATTAATAAAGCTCAGTCTAGTAATCTGTTTACCATCAAAGAGGTGATTAGGTCTAAATTATGTTTTCTTCATGCCATAGGAATTTACCAGTGTGGTCCTGCCTCACGGAAAGCCATCAAAGAAGGAGACGTAGAGCTGGACTACGACTGCCCATTTGTATTTGCAGAAGTGAATGCAGACTGTATGTACTGGAATTATGACACTGCAACAGGAAAGAAAAACTTAATATTCTCGCAATCTACCACAATTGGCCAATTCATCAGCACAAAGGCAGTCGGTAGAGATGATCGCGTAGATGTCACCAGTGATTATAAATATCAAGAAGGTAAATACAAACACTGGTTCTTCTGGTTGTAGAGCTGCTTTATTCCCAAATGTATATAAATTTTAGGATAGGAGTTTCTTAGTAGTACATTTTTGGCATCTATAAAGTAGGAGCAAAATTTACACTCAGTTTATTCTGTTCCAAAAGAAAAGCGAAGAGAAGGTAAAGAATACTGCCCTGCTCTTTCTGATATGGAGCTTCTTCGTAGGACCTAAATAAGACAGGTCCAAATATCTCTGCGTAAAGCATTGCCTGTTCCGCCTGCGTATTGTTAATGCGCGCTGACCACCTCCACTTGTGAGAATTAGCCAACAGCCAGGTTATTTGTCAGCCAGATGAAAGGCCTGTTACAGAAACCTAAGCTAAATCAAGACTTACGCCCAAGACAAGCAACTCTTTCAAAGGGTGAACTTGTCCAACCTTTGGGTTTGATAGTGCAGAAAAATAGTAATTTACAAACATGAACTCAATTTGCAAATGCAAAGAATGGACATTGCTACTGCTATATATCAGAAGGGTGAAAAGTATGATAAATTATAGCCCAAACAACAAGCTGGTGTTACTGGATGAAGTTAACTCTGCATAGCTGCCCTGCTAAAGCCTTGCTAACGAGTGGGTGTTTTGGCTATTGCTGAACAACACTTGCAGATTGTCAATGCTTTCTCTCTCCCTCCCTGCCGTGGTGAAGAAGGCTGTGGGTGGGTGAGAGCCTGGGATGGGACCCAGGACACAAACTGACCCAAGGGGTATTCCACGCTGTAGGACTTCGTGCTCAGCAATAAAATCCCAGCAAAAGGCAGAGGAAAGAGGCAGGGGGTGTTCATGGTTATAACATTTATATTCCAAAGCAACTGTTCCATGTGTTGAGGCCCTGCTTTCCAGCAGGCAGCTGGGCATTGGCAGGCAGATGTCAAGCTATGAATGTCCTCCTCTTTTTGCTTTGGTTGTGTGCAGTTTTTAAACTGTCATTAGTCTTCTCATCTTCCTTCTGCTTTCTCACCCTCCTGCAGGACAGGGGAGGGAGCAAGTGGCTGGGTGAGCATTTGCTGACCAGAGTCATAGAATCATAGAACCATCCAGGCTGGAAGGGACCTCCCAAAGGTCATCTAGTCCAACCTCCCTTTCAACACATCACACCATGCCGTCAGCCTTCGCTTCGATTAGGGGCCTTCTCTGTATTAGCAAATAAGAATTTGTATTTCTAAATATTACGATCATAAAAAGGGATAGAAATCGGAAAAGTAAGAAACAAGAAACTTTGGACTTTAGATTTTACGTTACAAATGGATGCTATTAGAGGGGCAATGACATTACCGACTGCAGATCTGGAAAATGAGGTGTGGCTGCAGAAAGCAGAGGCTCTGTTCATCTCTGAGCACAGCCACCGTGTTCTCCTGGCTGGACTGTCTCTAACAGTCATGTAAAATAAGAGATGGATGTTAACTGTTGAACCTAATGTTCTTGGTTCTCTCTAACAGGCTCTAAAGAAGAGAGAGATGTTTTTAAAAAAGCCCGTAAGAAGCTGGGACTTGAGGATAAGTTTGATCCGACAGCACCGACACTTGAGGAAGTCGAACAGAAGCCTGACATCTCAGGGAAGTTCAAGGTGGCTGGGCCTTTACAAATCGGCAAAGACCTTAATCTAATTCTGGTTCTTGCAAACTTACAGTCTGATGCTAAGACTGTTCATGTAAATATGACTGCTTGGAGCACCGTGTACACTAGGAGACCAGTTCATGAGATCTGGAAGGACTCCAAATCTATCACACTGTCTCCTAAAGAAGGTATTTTTTCAAATAACTTCTAATCACAATTGTATAACTGTTTTATCAGTAAATGGGCATTAGAAGCTAATGAACTTGGGGGAAAAAAAGCTCTAACACTGCAGTCCTAAATTTCTATGTGAAAAAAGCTAAAAAAAAATTACATTGCACTTATAAACATACTAAAGAGGCATATTTCACACCATCATTTCCTTAAGTACTATTCACTCTCAGGAGTGAAAAGAAGACAGTGAGTAAACATGACGTTTTGTTTAAAAAAATTTACATTAAAGATAAGGGCAACATAAAAGCATTGGAATCAACTCCAACTAGATGTGTTCTGCTCAATTACGAGAGGCTTTATCAAAAGGAATAGGACACAGCTAACAGCAGAAACAAGAGACCTGTTCCATTAGCACAGCAGAATAGAATTGAAGTTGCAAGGTATAGAAATTGCTGAAATATCCCACTAAGCTTCACAGAAAAGAAAGTTTGCAGTAAAGAATTGTTGAGAAGTAGAGGACCTAACATTTTTCTAAATTATTTTCAGATTAATTTGATAACCTCATGGAAGGAATTCTCTACCTAAATATGAGTGTTGTTGGAAAGATTACATTAAATTACCATCAGGAGCTTGGGATAATAGATATATCAGCATCTCTGAAGTGAACTGAAAGATCATTGGTTCACAACTGATACTACATTATATTAATCTTGGGCTTTGAGTCACTAGTGAGAAGCAAAAATAATGTTTCATTTCTTTAAGGTGTAATTTGACTTCAGGAGTTGGGATCCAGACACTTTCCCAAAGCATCAGGAATTGGATTCTCGGTGAAGAGAGAATTCATATGCCTAATGGCATCACAGCCCCGCAAGCAGAAGAGATTCCTTGATTTGAATTACAGCATGTAAATGGCTGTACAAACTCATGATAATAAAAAGCAGATAGAGCTAGAAAAGATAAAAGAAATGTAAATATGTCTTTCAGACCATCTCAGTATATCATGAGCAAACAGGCTGGTGAGGCCTATCAGAGCATGTCCCATAACAGATGGGGTGGCACTGGTAAACTCGAACTCCAGCCTTCCTATCTTTCAGAGCAGTTGGGAGGAAAACAAGCCAGGCAATAAAGAAGTCAGGAATGAAGGAGGGGTAACATTGAAGAAATCACTCTCCCTCTACAGCAAACTGGTAGATGAAATGAGTTTGTCAGTGATGGCTGAAGGCCTTCCTAGTCCCAGACACAGCATGAAAGTAAAATATTAGTACTAGGTATATAAAAACATGTATTAATTCCTTTTTTTTTTTCCCTTCCAGAGAAACAATTTCCCATCAAAATACCGTACACTGGATATCAACAGCAGTTAACTACAGACAACACGATCCAGGTAACAGCTTTATGTCACGTAGAAGGCGGGATTCAAGTGCTAGTGCAAAGAGACATCACCCTGGACAGTCCTACCATCGACATACAGGTAATTTGTTGTCTCTTCCTCTGCCACTGCGGTCAGAGGAAAAGGGGAAATGAGCTCTCATAAGAACTTTCTTCCCTAAAAGAGAGGTTCTGCTCATATTCTGCCATGGTTTATCACACCCTTTCTTAATATCTCCTCTTCTGATGACTGAGAAGGCTCCAATAGAAAAGAATACTGAGAACCTGACTTTTCAACCTTTTTCTTTGCGCAGGTACTTAATGAAGCAAGAGTGAACAAAGAAGTGGACGTGGAAGTGGTATTTACCAATCCCATTGATACAGAAGTGTCAAATTGTGTGCTCCTGGTAGAAGGCAGTGACCTGCTCAGAGGAATCCTTAAGATAGAGTAAGTATGAGAAATGCCTCCTTCCTGCTATTAAAGATACATGAGCAAAGAACCTATGCATGGATGATCTGGAACCAAACAGTGGGATAAGAAAGCACTTTCTTCTTGCTGTGATTTGAGAGGCCAATCAATGTCACATCTTATAATGAAGCACAGAGCTCTGAACCAGCTTTTCATCTGACTTAGGCTTTGGCCCCATTGTTTGGGAAGGCAAATAATAGCTGCCATAATTGGACAGAACTTGTTTTCCCGCCTACCTAGCAAGACTCCACAGTTCCAGCAAAAAATATATGCTTAGCCATGCAGTAAATTTTGCTAAGGCTGTCTATTCTGCTATAGGCCAGATGGGCTGAACGCTCCCATCCTGGTCATAGGGCCAACAGCAGGATACATGACTGTTTCTGCCCATACTGTACTCAAATTACAGCAATATTATAACTGGGAGGTTTTTTTCCCCACTTTATTAAATGGGCTGCAGGTGCCAATCTGGGTGTTACATCAAGCAAGGGGACATACCTGTGAAAAGCAGATGCACCAGTGTCCCAGCTTTGGGAACAAAAACGAACACAGATATTTAGACACAGGTTATAATCTCAAAGGGTGGGACCTCTGTGAAGAACAACTCAAGTACGCTCCATGCATAGCTATTCCAGACATAATAAATCACACCTAAGGAGGACAGCTTTTGAAGAATAGACTAAACCATGACTAGCAGCTACTCCTTAAATGACTATATTTACTTTACTGAGGCCTGGAACTTGTACACAGCTGAAATCCACGGAGCAGGCAGGAAGAAACTAGGAAAAGTAGTAAATATTACAATAAAAGTTTGGGTTGGATTTATTTTTTTAATTGAAAAAATAAATTTTCCAAAACAAGACCTACAGGTATACTGATTTTTCAAGCTCTGCTTTCAGAACACTACAAAGTAAATATCTTAGAAGTTTAATAAATAGAGTCAAGAAACTATAAGATGGTGAATGGGAAGACTGGAATGAAATAGGTTCCTATTGCTACACTTTGATGATTTTGCACCTTTTCTTGCTCTTTATCCTTCAGTATTTCACATCTGAAACAGAAAGATTAAATTTTCACACCGCCCCCTACTTTGTACATGTACAAAATATCACACAAATTTGGGCATATTCTAGCAAATGGAGTTATTTCTAAAAAAAATAATAATGCCTGGGATGTGGGATTGTGTTCTTTAACTGAATACACACACACAAACATACACAGCAACTCGATATTGCCATTTGCACTTGAGTAACTAGGAACAGTCTATGCCATAATTTATAAGCTCTCCAGAGGGAATTTAGCAATCCCATGTTGTCTATTCCATACAACTTTATCCTCAGGTGAGACAAGACAATATGACAGGGTAAGGCTGTTTGGGAAAACCACAAACATGAGCTTCCAAGGATTACAAACTATGCTGGTATAAAACATTTTGACTTCTGTACAGAATTTCCTACTCTGTAAACACTGAGATTTCCTGGTGCTATCATCTGTTCTAATTCAGGATTTTATGGTTTTATTCTTCATAGTCTCAGAATATTCTTTTTTTAATAATTCAACATGTGCTTTACATCCTCTGTTTTGCACAAAGTTTTCCCTCATACGCTATTAGTATGTCCCCCTTTGTCTGGGTCACTGCATAATGTATTTGTGAGAGATCTTAATGCATGGGGTTGAGCATTTCAAGTATTTAAATAACTATCAGATAACCAAGTCAGCGCAGTCTTTTCATGGCCATCTCACACTGAACTGATAGGAATTCTGACTTAAGATGGGAGATGGTTAGTGAAGAAACTCAAGCATGATGCATAAGATTGTTTTCAGTTTATATTTTCCCCTTTGTTTCCTATCTTTAGAATCCCACCACTGAAAGCCGGTGACATATCCAGTACGAAGTTTAAACTCACTCCTTTTGAGACGGGTCCCAAACATCTAGTTGTTAATTTCTCCTGTGATAAATTTGCAAACATCAAGACCTTTAAGATGGTAAATGTGGTTGACTAACAGAAAGATACACAACGAATGGTCTGTGCGTGTATAAATTGAACAAAATGTCATAAGAAATCTTGTATAAGAAAACAATGACAAAATTAGCAAAACAGACCCCTCGCTTCATGTGATAAGGGGGTTACCAACTTCATGTCATTAAAATTTTACATTGTAATTTTAAATAAACGGAGGAGTAGTTGATTCTTCCAATTACTGGGGTGTGTGTCCTTGTTGTTAAAAAGACATCTTACCTTCTATTCAGAGACTCTGACTTTTGCCTGGTTTTCTTTGGAAATCACTCTTTCTGACTCCAGATGTCTCAACACAAACATTCATAGACTCATTTTGACACATTCAAAGCCTTTATAGAGCGGACCTTCAAAGCAGCATTTCTCCTTACTGCAACCGTGACACTAGAAAGCGGCCAGAATGAGTTGCATGATTTATGTCATTTATCTTTGTCTTTTTTACTGCAAAGTCTGTCCCGATTTTTCCTTTTCTGGTAACTCACAGTGACCAAATGAGGCATAGGAAAAGTTCAAAAGGAATTTGGGTAGTGTCCAATTTGAGAAGCATTTGACAAACACATTGAGATAATTGCCCAGCTCAACATGCATGATATTTTTGCATGCTGGTATTTTACACTTGCTGAAAATTTTCCTTGGGAATCAAAGGGAGGGTAACCTTAAATCTAAGGGTATTTTAACTGGAGAAGAGCGAGGAATTCTTTGCTATGGATTGTGTGTCAGGAAGTCATCTTTCAGAGTTCAAGTTTAGCCAAGCTTATTTAATCCCTTTACGGGAGAGTCGGTATGGGCCCAAAACTGGAACAACCTACTACCAGGTGTAGTCAAGAGCGTGGTTGGTTTACGGCTGGTAACTGTACACAAGTCAGTCCCTGACTGAAAATCATTGTGTCGGTGAAGTGAATGGAAAGTAAAGCTTGTGCTGTATTGCAGTTTGGACTGCTGGGCCAGGAAGCCACTAACATCTTCACAAGTGCCTGGAGCCAGCTCTGTGTCCTCCTGCCCCCTTCCACCACACACCATGGGGTACCTGTGACTTGCCATAGCGACTCCTCTCTCTTACATGAGTGGCCTAAACTCACTTTGGCCATAAAACCCTTTTGTCCTCGTAGCCTGCACAATTGCTTTAGGAAGGCACTTGCAGCCACCTAGTTTTCCACTCGCGTGATGCTGGTATGAGACTGCACTGGACATATGAAGAGATGAGCTACAGTGAGGACGTACAAGTCACCCACAGTGGTACCGTCTCTTTTTCACCTGATGTTCCTCAAGGCTCACCAGAGCCAGGAGCACTCATCACATAGACCAAACATTAGAAGTTCAAGCTCAAGCACAGCCTTGGATGTAGAACGTGGATAGAGATTTAATGCCTTCTCCTTACACCTCACGTCTGCGTGAAAACAACCAGAGTATGCTAAGTCATCTGAATTGCACTAGCTGAAATGAGAAGTTTGTAAACTGGATCTCTGAACTGAAAGGAAGGCAACACCCTTTCCCTGCAACACTTCACACACATAAAGTTAATGTGTCTAATTAAGTGCGTGCCTACTTGGATACGGACTCACAGAAGGGATTCTGCCAGGTTTTATGTGGAAGTTATACTGGTCTCTTTCTAGTAAAGAATGGCAACAACACAAGCAGAAGGTGCAGTATAGTTACCCTGAGGATACACAGCGTAATACTTGAACAACAGATAAAATTACTAAGGCGATGAACAGACAAAAAAGAGGTTGGAGGTTTTTTTCCTGTGAAAGTCAGCAAACTGCACTGCCATTTCAAGGCTCTGAAACAAAGGGAAAGGAGGAACCAAATATTTTGAACCCTTTTGGATGATGGGTGGGTGGAATTGGGCTAGGAAAAACACCTGTGACAATGTTAAGTCCTTAGTCACTTAGGAACCATGACCGCTGCATTCCAAAGGAATTACAAAAGCAGCTGCTGATGCTTTTCTGTGGTGAAGGTGAGCCTGGCAGGTGCCAGGCTGGGATGTAGGCCAGTTCGAGAGAGGTTCTGGTGGCTTGGTGAACACCACGGTGGGTGTGACATCCAGAGGTAAAGGAGGTGGTTGCAGCCAAGACAGAAAAAGTGTTCTGAGATTTAATTACTTATGTGAGTAGCCAGGAAGAAGAAAGGAAATAGTCATACTCCAGAGGGAGCAATGTGTAACATCTGAAGCAATCACTGTAAGTACTGAACACCTGAACTTAAGAACTGGTCGATGCGGTTTGTCACTAGGGCTGTGTGTGAAGACCAGGTAACATCAGAGGCTTGTGGCTCTTATGGTTTCCAAGGAATATGAATTAAGGAAAAGAGAAAAAGGCCAAGTAAAGTAGCTCTGAACAGCAATCAAATCTATTTGAGGAGATTCCTGGAACAAGTTTTGGCACCCTGAACATCCTGGAAACTTCCAAGAGGAGGAAGGACCTCTGAATTACAATGTAAGTTGAGATACACCATTCCATATGTACTACTGCCAAATGGGAAAAGTTTTATTGTTTTCCTTTCAGGACAGGATTAGCATTGATGTCATATAACTGCTCATTTAGTCTTTCTGCTATCAAAACAAAGTTTCTCAAAAAGGCAAAAGAAGCAAAATTCTCTGGTAATAAATCAACCTTAGAAACAGCTGTTGGAATTTAATTTCTCCTCCTTTTTCAGGTTTGTGGGTATTTTTTTTTCTTAACTTAAAACTTAAATTTCAGGTTAATATACTTTTAAAGTCTTTATTAGGTGCTAAAGCAAGATCAGTAGATCTGTGGAATCTTAAACAGCAATGTCACATTATTATCTGAACACTTTTAAGCAAGGGTACAAAAATAAAAAGAAATATATTTACAGTTGTGACCACAGCTTTAGAGTTTGCGCTGATAAAAACTACTCATGGCTAATAGTTTGGAGGGGAGTGAAATAAAACTTTTGCTGAAATAGTAGAACAGAGCTAACAGAACAGGTAAACCAAACATTTGTTTCTGATGGAAGTTTATAATTTCCCAGAAGTCAGAGGGTGTTGGAGCAAATTTGAGACCCGAAAAACCCCCTCCAAAACCAACTCACAGCTTACCAGAAGGGACATTAACCAATCTGGAAGTTAAGTAATCAGGAAATGCTCCTTTTTCCTTCATATGGCTTTTACGTCCCACCACGCTCCCTGTTTCCTCATCCTTCAAGATAACTTATTCATGGCACACCTATTATCCTTTGTAGGAAGCTCTTCTTGTCTTGGGATTCAAGAGAACGCATTTCCTCTGAGTAAATAATTTTGGTATCTCCTCCCATAATTACACCCACGTTGAGTAGGAATGTTGGCATTAGACATACATATATTATAGGAACCAGTTAATTCGTTTGACAAGTCTACAGGTATTAATAACAACTAAGCACCTCTCCCTTCTCTCAAATTTCAGCTGACAGCACGAAAAGATTGCTGGGTTTTTTCTTTTTATGATTAATGTGACTTGGACATCCTTGAAGAACAAAGTAGAAGGTGTATGCAATTCTCATAAGCTGAGGGAATGGCAGGTGAGTTCTGTGTGTCATTTGCTTCCCCTGAGCAGGGAAACCCTAACTTTATTCAGAACTGGTTCCTTAAGATACATGCCCTGTAGGTATCCGCTCAGATTTCTTATCTGAAGGAAATTTTATATTGCAATTTGTTCTTGCACTTCATTTTTAGTTTTATTGTTGTCATTGTTATTAAGACCTGAGACCTGTTTGAGAATAACCTTTGAACTAAGTAGAGGATATTGGGAGGAGCGGGGTTGGGGAGGGGGAGAAAAGAAATTCCCTTTACTTCAAAAGGCACTATGCAGAGCTCCATCTAACTCTCTTATTTTTTCAATGGTATTTCAGAGATGTTTTATGCTTTGTATTAAGAAAATTAGCAATCCATCCTAATGGGCCTGTGAGCATGGAGTTCAAAGGTGTATTAAACCATATACTAAAAGAAAATGACAATGATGGTATCTCTGCATTTGAAAGTTTTAAATGAAGATTATTATTGAACTGTTGGCAGCAAAGCAGGGTTCTCTCTTGTTTAATGATGAAACAAACCCTTTCAGATCAGTTTTTAAAATTTCGCTTTGCAGGGAAAGCAGCAGCCTACTTCAGTTCCCTGTTGTCCCTGACAGCCATACAAAAGATTCTCTCTTTCAGCCCATCAATGCTCACTCCTTTTACTTCTTTGTGCTTTTAGACTACAAACCAAAAAGTTATTCTTTGTTAAATTTAATTATGTCACATTTTTTTTGCATAAATTAGATTTTACTCTTACTTCTGCTCCAAAGATTATATGTAAGTTGTAGTTTAATATGCAGCTATATTGTTTCAGATCTGACTTAGCATTTCCTTGCTATGTTATATGGTATGAGATAGGCTTGGAAGCTTGTTTGAAGATCCCTGCTGGATGGATTTCCCTTAATCCATCCTTTCCATCCCACTTTTTTTGTTGTTGGAATTGCTTTCTTTTGAATTCCTTTTAAAATGGTGGTGGTTGCTTCCCCCTACCCTGTCCCATCCCCATTCCTCCAACTGCGTTTACAATACTAGTTTTAATAGAAGTGATTTGGAAGGATCTTCACTAAGGTACTTGCCCTGAGTGTTTGCCAATACATGGAGCACAATTCTCCAGGCAGGTATAAACACAGAGGAGGTGCCTCTTGGGGATCCTGAAGATACGGTAACTGCTCAAGTGAGCCAGGCAATAAAAGATGAACTAGAGAAGGGAAAACAGTCTTGCAAGGAAGATGATATACATACCTACTTGCCAAAAAGTTGGTTTGGCATTTAAGGCATCAAGAACCAATTCATGGGTTTTAAGCCACAGACCACAATAACAGTATGTGTGCAGGACACTCACTATCAGAGGACTCCAAGCACACTGTAAGACATCAGAATTCCTCCAGGACATGAAGGCAGTGCCTGCTCAAGCAGGAATCCTAGTGGTCCAGCTGTCACTTGGACAGAACTAAATTTAGACTCTTTTCTTTGTCGAAAGCTCCAGCTTCTGTCTGAAATACCTCTTGATCATTCACATAAGACAGATGACCTCTCACTATGTATCTTTCCCTACTCTAAGCCAAATGGCACCAGGACGTAAGCAGGAAAGATGTCCTAATAGCCACCTCTGAGATCCTAAAAATATGTATATAATATGTAGAGGGGTACAGGCCACTTTATTTGGTGCCGACCATGAAATGATGCCGATTTTCCCCATGCAAATATTTAAGTCCAGTGACAAGCCATCATCCAGTGCTGCACAGGAAGTATTTAAGTCCTTGGTGCGTGACAGCTCTGTAACAAAACCTAAGGAAAAATTTCCATTATTGACCACTAGATTTAATCAGTTTAATGGAGTGTCTGCTTTTTAGCTGTCCATCCTCAGGTAAAAAGATAATTGCTCTTAGCGACCTCATCATGCCATTTACTAGCAAATTACTTCCTTCCGTGCTGCTTCTTCATGTCTTTTCTCCTGTTTCACAGATCTGACACCAACACATATCAGCTGGCAGCCATCACTAAACGCAAGCGCGCACCACACGGACAAATATGCCAACATCGAGCTGACTGTGAGGCGAGGACAAGGCTTCATTATTTCCCTGTACTTCAACAGACCAAGGCAGAATGGGGAGAGCCTAGCATTTGTCACTGAAATAGGTAATGCTCCCTTAGCTTAACTTATGCCCTCATAGAACCATAATCTTTATCCCCCGTAGCTCTCCCCTTATTCTATTTAGAGATGCAATTTTTCTTCAAATATTTTTGATGCTTCCCTTTCTACCACCAATGTTGCTCATTTCAAGTGAGAAGTTCATATTGAATCCCCACTCTGGAGTAGAAACCAATTGCCCCTTCTTTCTGGCAGGACCGTCCCCCTCAGAATCTCATCGTACAAAGGCTGTATTTAGGCTCTCCGAGGCGGGGGCAAGCGGCTGGACTGCTGTCCAAGGGTCCACCGAGTCTGGCTACACCAACTTTACAATCACCAGCCCAGCCAATGCTGTCATTGGACGATACAATCTCACCCTCCAGGTCATCTCGGGGAACAAGATCTTCTCCAGATTCCTGGGGCAGTTTGTGTTACTCTTCAACCCTTGGTGCCCAAGTAAGTACCAACACTTTTGTTCTTGAGTGTAACCGACCCGCTTGCTTTCCTATCTGTGCAGGGAGCTTGCTCCCTCAGGCTGTGTCTTTGGGTCACCAGCAGCAGGAATCTCAACTATCTCTTCAGAAATCTGGTTTTACTCCATTAAAAAACTGCTGCTGAACCTGTCCTCCCTCTACTTTTGGCCTAATGAAATGCATGGTGTGATATCACGGGTTCTTTCTTCAGGACCAGGCAGATCACCCTTTTCTGTAGATGAGGGCTGACAGACTCTCCTAAGTGCATGTACTTCTCAGAACTTGAAGCAAGCATACACTTGACTTGCACCTAAATCCAAGCAAGACTGCTCTTGTAGGTGTTATCTGCAAAGACAATAGGTCAACTAACTTCATATAAACTGGTGGAGGGCTAGTGTGAAGCAGACTGGCATTCCCACATCTTTCATTGTGGGTTGAAAAGAGACATCTCTTGCTGCTCCATTTTCTATTTCTGCAGCTTCAGCATGTTCAGAAGAAGTGCAATTTACTAAACTCAGATTTTGCAAACATGTGGTAGTCTAGAAACTTAGATTAGTCTTAAAATATACGACTCTAGAATTGAGGGAGTTCTTAGCCAGCTGAGTAACTAAACAGCTTATGAAAGAAAAGTAACCACAATCATCCACTATTTTCTTCTGTGACCATGTTAGTCAAGGATCACTAACAAATATGTCAAGAGCGAAGTGGAAAAAAGCCGTTAATTAGCTCAGGATGTGTTGGAAGACAGAAATAATTATAAAAGTATGTTCAGAAAACACAGACTGTCTCTGCATAGATAGTCCTGAGGGAAAAAACTTCCCAGAATCTCACAGATGATCACTTGTGGTGTAATTTCTCATTGATGGAAACCACACTGCAGGGACTGAAATATTTGAGAGCTCCTGAACTGGAACACCAGAGTAGCAGTGAGACTCAGGAGACCAAACAAATTATTCTCAAATGAAAGCTAAGAAAAATTAGGCTGCACCGTTCCAGTTTAATGATTTTGCAGAAGAACCCCCCAGATCTATCAGGTGAGGCAATGACCACTGCCAAACAAAAGGGAATATCCTGAATAAGCTTCTGCACAGTGGAATAGCTCCCTGATCCTGACAAAGAGGAACAAACTAAGTTTGAGGGTATGTTACTGCTATAATAAGTGTCATAGCAGAAGGGAAAGAAAAAATTCATTTCCTCAGTGGCAGATCTGGTCTGTAGATCTGGTTCCACATGAGAGCCTATTTGCTAAACTGGAAAATGCAGGAATTAATTGATTTAGTATCAGTAAAAGAACTACAATCAAGGAAGTAATCATGACTAGAGATGAAAGAAAAAGTACTGGGTTGAAGAAAATCTACTAGTGGATCCTTGAGCATCATCTGAAAAAAAAGCACTCTAATCAAATAGTTTGTTACTGACTGATACACTGACATTGAGTGGCGTTGTCCATACACAGGTGGGCTGGGATACCACAGAAATAACTGACCTTAGAGAGGGGAGTAGTTGAGAAGGAATAAGATATAATAATAAAAAAGAAAAGACCATATATTTAGGGAGAAATTACAATAATTTCAATGGCAGATTTACCAGCTGAAAGTCATGAAGAATGTGAAAAGTAGTTGTTAATAGGAGAATAAGAACCAAAGTGAAATGGCCCTGAAAAATGCAAATATAATCTTAAACTAAAAGGAAACAGTTACTCAGATTTAAATATTAGTGCCATTGCACAAGGTGACAAGAATTTTCTTTTAGTTAATCTTTCCTGACAAGGAATTGTGAATTAGAACACGCTCAGTGAAGCATGACTAGAATAACTAAACATAGGAAAAGCCTTCTGGACAAGACAAAATTTCTAGTTCAGCAAGGCAGTAGCAATTAGTTTCAGAGGTCATATAATCTGAAATAAATACAGAATTTAGACACAGAAAATACTGACCTTACCATAATGGTAACAAATAAATAAGCTTATGAATTCACTGATGTATTTGTTTCAAACCTGTCAGTGACACAAAAGTGATGTTTTGACATTAATAAAAAGTCTCTTAAGGACATATAAAGAGAAATCTTATCAGAGGCTGGCTTGTGAGTATATTATAATGCATTAGATTCCAATGCTGTTGAAGAAATGTACAGTTAACTATTAGAATAAAGAGTGCTAATCATTAATTACATGAATGATCATACACTGTTTATCTGTAGTTCAGAATTGAAAATGTCAATTTTAAAGTTTTAGGGGATAAAAGGATATGTATGTCTGAGAACTTTGTAGAATGTATCTTTTTCTTTAGATGTCTGAGACCTGCCACTTGTTTCAGTGGAAAAGTTTATATGAAGAAATTACTAGAATTACATCTACATTATAAAGCATACTTACGTATTGATTAAAAACTATCAACAGAAATTTACATCCTGGTTGTTTCTCACTATGCCAGGATAAATTTTTAATTCCAGAATGAGAGGACAGAAGAGATGATAACTTTGTATATTTGTATTAAAGTGAACTAATTTAATAAAGAATTAGGTCTATAGTGGTCTGTCTTTCTATGACTGTCCAAATAGAGGACTATTGTGGCTGATCACATTTTTTCCTCCTTGTCTGCTGAGAGTTACAGAAGTGGCTGTTACTATTCACTCATACTTAAAAGGAAGAGAATTGTTGTAGTGTGCTGTGGGTTGGGTTTTTTTCTTCCTTTTAAACTAATATTAATTTTGCTCTGAAATATTGCTAGGAATAGCATTGTTATAACATAATTCTAAGTATATTTATTCAAAGAACTGGATCCATCATGTTATAATTGCGAGCACATAAATCTTAGGGAAAAAAAAAGTTCTTCAAGTGACTACAGAAGGACATTTAGATCACTCAGAATCATAAATCTGTAACACTAGAAGAATTTTAGGAATTTTAGGCAGTTTTCTAGTCCCACACCACACTCTAAGGCAGATTCAGTTTCACACTTTGGTCATTACTGACGGATCTGGAATTCCTTCTTAATGACCAGCCATGAGGGCAACTCCAGTACCTCCCTCAGCAATTCACTCCAATAAAACACAAGCCTATTAAATTTTTTTCCTATTAACCAACCAAATCTTTTTTACTTTGATTTCAGCATATAACTTCTCATACTACATAAAACAGACGCCAAGAACAGATTTCCTCTTCACCAAAATTTCTGGCATTGATGACAATGCTTGCCCTACTCCTCACAGCCATTTTTTTTTCTAGCTCTAATAATTTGGAATTCATTCATAAGTTGTATTTTTCAGTATTGCTGAGCATTCTCGGTGCTCCTCTCACTCTTTCCAACTGGTCCACAACTTTAACTGCAGCATCTCAAACTGCACACAATTCTCTAGGTCTACGCTGGCCCAAACGCTTGGGAATCAGCAATGATGTTGTTATTAAAAAAAAAACCCAAAACCCCCAAACAAACAAAAACCACAACAGAACAACTGTGGACAGCCATGAGAAAAATACTTGTGTGATATAACTTTTAAAAGACATTACACAATCTTTTTATTTGCAGAAAGGAAAGGAAGGGAAGTTCCTATAGGAAAGTAAAGAAGTTGGCTCAATAAAATAGAAAAGCTGGGGTTTTATATATGTACTTTTTTTCCTGAAATCCTGAAGCTTTCAGGAAACAATTTTAAACTTTATAAAATTAAACACAGCACTAAATACATATTGCTACCTAAAGAGTGAACAAAACAACCTAAACATCTGTGGGAAGCCAGTGCTTCCATAGCAGTGATTTTCCGTGGCACAGACCAGGAAAACCAATGAACAACTGAAAACTTCAGAGTAGCTGAAAACAAAGGGGATGGTGGAACGGGCTATTCCAATAACATTTCTGATAGCACTTTGGATCAGGCAAGTACAGACCTTCATTTAGGAATCTTAAGACAAATACAACTGGAAAACAGAAAAATGTCATCTGTATGATTCTTTTCAAATGTCTATTCTGTTTCTAGTTACCCTGAGAAAGCAGAGCAACCCAGTGAGCTACCCTGGACTTTCCTCAATCTTCCTCACAAAAATACAGTTTACAGACAGGGGACATTTAGACAGTACACAAAAATATGAAAAGGCTATACTAAAATAAGGAGAAAAAAAAGTTGAAGTGATATAACATAAATTCTGCCCAGCCACATACAATAGCAGGCTTTTTTACTGAATTTCACATGTTCAGTACACATGAAGTTCAGTAAAAAAACCAATGAGTTTTCCAAATAGTTTTCCCCTCACTAAATCAAGATACAAATGTTTTTGGAAGGCTGCTGGTATTCCCAGAATTAAGTTTAAAAGCATATGCAATTTGGTTTTCAGATGATGCTGTGCACATGGCTAATGAGAATGAGAGACAAGAATATGTTCTAAATGAAAATGGAATAATCTTTGTGGGCAACGCAAAGTACATCGAAGCAAGAGGATGGTACTATGGGCAGGTAAGCCGTAAGGAATTCATTTGGGCTTCTGGAGACAGAATCGGAGCATTTTCTCTTATCATTATTTGCCTCTCTGGTAGGCACGCCTGTTTATATGAAAACTGAATAAACCTGTCTAGGCTTATTTGTGGCTCACTCAGTAATAAGACTTTGGTGTAAGAGAAGGCCCAGCCCAGCTCCACAGCCAGGAGGACTGACTTCTACATGTGCTAGAAGCTCATGGTACAAACATTGCCGTGGTCTGTGACCAAAGCATCCACAGTACATGTGACAATACACTCATGTGGCTACAACGCAGCCACTATTTTTGTAACAGTTCCAGAGAGCCAGAACTGACATTGACATAGAATTATAGAATAGTTTGGGGGGAACCTTTAAAGATCACCTAGTCCAAGCCCTCTGCAATGAACAGGGAGGGACATCTCAACTAGATCAGGTTGCTTAGACCCCCATCCACCCTGATCTTGAATGTTCCCAGGGATATGACTCAAGAATCTAATAACTGTAGTCAGAATAAGCTTGGCAGTTTTAGGTTTACTGCAGTCATCCCTTCTGATGGCAAAAGGCCATCCTGCCAGATTTTTGCTTAAATTAGTTAGCCCCATCTTTAGCCAATATTGCAGCGTAAACTGCACACTGCTGTCTTTTTGCCTCAGTGTCCCTATCACAGTCAGGCTACAATATCTTAGAAAGGAGGAACAGCAGTAAATTCTCCTCTAGTTCTGTTTGTGAAGCTATCTATTTTCTTAAAAAATTATCTTGTCTGATCACAGTTTCAAGATCACCTTCTAAACATCTGTCTCACCATGCTTGATCTGAGCCTGTACTATCGTCAGGACGCAGCCATGGATGTATCCCGAAGAGGAGATCCTAAATATGTGGGGCGAGTAATCAGTTCTATGGTAAGAAAAGGACAACTTAATCTGAATTCTATGCGCTTAACAGAAAGCATTACTTATACCACTGAGACTCAGCCACCTGCACCTTAAGCTACATAATGAACTGGAAATGGTGCATCACACACCATTGATTTTGCGCATTCTGTCCATTGGTCTATTTTTAGATCAATGGAAACGATAATGACAATGGAGTTCTCCTGGGGAAGTGGCAAGGAAGTTTCCATTCACATGAGAACCCATCCAGGTGGGACGGCAGTGTGGTCATCCTCCAGAAGTGGCGTCAGGACAACTACAAGCCTGTTCAGTATGGCCAGTGCTGGGTTTTTGCAGGCGTGATGTGTACAGGTAAGCTTTAGGAATAGAGGACTGTGGTGAAATGGAGGCACCTGTGACCTCAGGTTTTGTCTAAACTACAAAGCAATTCCTTCTACAAGAGGAACAGTGCCCTGAAGACTGCAAATGCTGAAGAATCACAATATGTTTGGACACTTAACTTTGTTTCTCAGGTATTTGTAATCATTGAACTAAACCTATGTGTTGTTTTCTTGGTTGTGTATATTTGTTGTGGGTTTGTTTGTGTTTTGTTTTGTTTTGTTTTTTAATAATCCAGTACTGAGATGCCTGGGGATTCCAACTCGTTTGGTTTCAAATTTTAACTCTGCCCATGATGTGGATAGAAACCTGAGTATTGATAAATACTACGACAGCTCTGGGAAGAGTCTTAATATCGGCAAGGATTCCACATGGTAAATATAATTTTTTACATCTCACTGATAATTAGAGAGAGGATTTATGAGACTTAAAACCATGAACAGTATGAGTAAAAAAGCAAGTGAGTGGACAACATTTAATACAGGCATCTAAATGAATATTCTAGACATCCATTTGGAAAGAAAACATACTTCATGGCTTTGAGATGGCAGTTACTTCGAGCAATCAACCAGCCCAATTTTTTGCAGTCCCTGGCCTCAAACCAGTTGCAACTTCATTTAAAAAGTCTGTTTCTGTTGACAACATACCAGTTCCCAAGGCTGCTTTAATTAAACAAGGCAAAAGAGATTCATAGAGAATAAGATGACAAAAAAAAAAAACCACATTAAACCCAGTGGTCTCAATATACCATCTAATTCAGAAAGTCCCCAATTCTCAGAGCAGGAAAAATCATAGAGCATATCAGGGAGAGGGTCATTCTACTCTCTTTTCTAAACATCTGCTCCTGCTCACTTCATTGACAGAGTATTGGACTTTATGACCATTTTCTTTGACCCAATATAGTTATTTTCAGTTTCTATTTAAACAAAGCATTTCCCCACATTTGTGAGGTACTGAACACAATCACCAAGCATTGCCTATATCCACAGCTTAAATCTTTCACTTACACCTCTGTGCCTGGCAAGATCATGGAGCAGATTCTCCTGGAATCTCTGCTAAGGCACATCGAAAGCAAGGAGGTGACTGGAGACAGCCAACATGGCTTCACAAAGGGCAAATCCTGCCTGACGAATTTGATGGCCTTCTATGATACTGCCACAAACTTGATGGACAAAGGCAGGGCAATGGATGTCATCTTCCTGGACTTATGCATTGCATTCGACACTGTCCCACATGACATCCTAGTCTCCAAACTGGAAAGTCATGGGTTTGATAGATGGACCCTCAGTGGATAAGGAACTGGCTGGATGGCCGCACTCAAAGGGATGTGGTCAACGGCTCAACATCCAAGTGGTGAACAGTGACGAGTGGTGTCCCACAAGGGTCAGTACTGGGACCTTTGCTATTTAACATCTTTGTTGGAGACATGGACAGTGCGATAGAATGCACCCTCAGCAAGTTTGCTGATGAC
>VZRU01005844.1:40689-78829 GCA_013398155.1 Pedionomus torquatus
TCAGGAAGTGTAGTGATAGGACAAGGGGTAATGGTTTTAAACTGGAAGAGGGGAAATTTAGACTGGATTAATATGGAACTTTAATTAATTAATAACGGAAAAATGTCTTTACTTTGAGGGTGGTGAGGCACTGGAACAGGTTGCCCAGAGAAGTTGTGGCTGCCCCATCCCTGGAAGTATTTAAGGCCAGACTTGATGGAGCTTTGACAGCCAGCTCTACTGGGAGGTGTCCCTGCCCATGGCAGGGGGGTTGGAACTCAATGATCTTCAAGGTCCCTTCCAACTCTAACCATTCTATGATTCTATGATACAGTTCATGTTGCTCCCAAATCAAACTGCTGACACCTATAATCTCCCCCTCCCTGCCCTGAGCTCTACACCCCAAAAGCCAGCCATAAACCTATCCTCTGAAAGACATTGGGAGTTGCTGTAACTAAACAGCTCCTGTCACATCTTGGAGGATCAAAACACCAGGTTTCCTAACTCCTTTAGAATTGGAAGTTCATATGACTCTAGACATTGTTCTTTGTCTCCAGGGATTATCATGTCTGGAATGAGAGTTGGTTCATTCGCCCTGACATAGGAGCATCGTACAATGGGTGGCAGGTCTTAGACGCAACTCCACAAGAACAAAGCAAAGGTAAGATCTTAGTAAGGCTTAACATGCCTTCTCCAAACGGAGCAAGACTAAAAGTTTGACCTTTTCTCTCCCCACGTTTTAGGAATATTTCAGTGTGGCCCTGCATCTGTCAGAGCCATCAAAGAAGGTGATGTAAACTTGGATTATGACACCTTATTTGTGTATACGGAGGTGAATGCCGATTGCAACAGATGGATTGTATACAAGGATGGAACAAAGAAAAGAGTCTACTGTGATACTGAAATAATTGGCAGGTTTATCAGTACCAAAGCTGTGGGCAGCAATTCCCGTGTGGATATCACCTGTAATTACAAATATCCAGAAGGTAAAGGAATTATCACAGTCTATTCTCCTTGCTATCGCAATTATCTCCTGCTGAATTCTTGATGCTAGGATGGGTAACCTGTTTTGTTTGAGCATCTTCCCCCTTCCTTCAAAAAATATTCCTGCCAGTATTCTCAGACTATTTTCTTAATACAATGGGTATTATATTTCTGTTTTTCTGTATCAAGTAGTTTTCTTATCAAGACACAATACAAAATATACTTTAGTCCTGTACACTGGAGTACAAAGTGTAATACATACACAGAACAAGGCTATAAAATATGTTTTACTACTGAAGGCAGACAAAATCCCAAGCTGGCTTACCAAAAAGTCTTAAAACTAAATCCACCATGTGTCACAAACCGTGCGCAGGTCTGTAGATTAATGTCTGTAGATTAATAAATAACAGATTAATAAATACCTTTTTCCTGGCATACCTGGAAGAGGAAATGGGGCAACAATCCAGCCATTAATCCAAAACCTTAAACTCCAGTCCTCTAGCATTATACATCCATGTCCTACATGGAGATGCTCAGTCTCTCTCAGCAAATAAATTCCTCTTTGCTACATCCATTCCAGCTCCTTATCTGTCCTTTTGAAAAGCCCATTACACCCTGCTCCCAAGAAGGGGTGACCCAGTTTCCTCTCTGACTGTACAAATTCTCCAAGTGATGCTCTCTTGTTCTTCTGCTCTGGCATCCCACCATTGAGTTGTTACGCGTTTGCACTCCTGGTGGCCTCAGTCTCCACATTATTGGATTTTGGAAACAAAACTACCAGGGAAACAGGAAAGGGACTAAGTTCCCCTCGTCTGTACTTAGCCAACAAACCAGCAACGGTTAAGAACTGCAGAGCTACATAGCATCATAGAATCATCCAGGCCAGAAGGGATCTCCAAAGGTCATCTAGTCCAACCTCCCTTCAGTCACAGCGACACCCCCAACTAGCCCAGGTTGCCCAGGGCCTCATCGAGACTCACCCTGAATATCTCCAGGGGAGGGGCCTCAACCACCTCCCTGGGCAACCTGGTCCAGTGCTCCCCCACCCTCAGGGGAAAGAACTTGTTTCTAATATCCCATCTAAATCTGCTCTTCTCCAACTTAAAGCCATTGCCCCTCGTTCTGTCGCAGCAGCCTTTGTGAACAGACTCTCCCCAGCCCTCCTGTAGGCCCCCTTCAGATATTGAAAGGCTGCTATTAGGTCTCCCTGGAGCCTCCTCTTCTCCAGGCTGAACAGCCCCAGCTCCCTCAGCCTGTCCTCGTAGCAGAGGTGCTCCAGCCCTCTGATCGTCTTCATGGCCCTCCTCTGGACCCACTCCAATAGGTCTATATCCTTCCTATATTGTTTCCTACATGTTTGTAGGAATGTTTTTATATTTTTATATAAAATATATATTTTAGGAATGTTTATCCTTCCTACATGTGTGCAGGAATGTTTTTATATTCCTTCAAAACCTTGGTACCTATGTCTTTCCATCACTTTTTTTTTTTTCAATTTAGGGTTATGGATGTCATGTAATTTTTTGCTTAATGTTAGTGGTTTTAAGTCATACAAAAGAGAAAGATATATTTCACTTTTTTATTTTTAAAGCTTGCCATTCAGAGTCAGTGGCCATATTTCAATACTTCACTCCTCAAGGTTTTAATAAAAGCACATTTAGTACAGAGGCTGATTATCATCAGACTAGCAAAGTATCACTTATCAAACTACTGCATGTTCTAACCAAAGAAAAAGAACTCTTACATCCCAAACAAGTGCCTCATATTTCATTTTAGTGAGCTATTCATCTTATTACATGCGTTTATTACTCTTCTGTAAAAAACCTGAACAAAGGCCTAAACAGTATGGGGAACTTTTAGGTGTTGTGTATTTCTGGGTGATGCAGAGCTGACACCCTGTATCACTCTGAAAACCTTCACCCAGAGGAGGCACAATGGCTCTACAAGGACTAATTTTACTTGGTTCTCTCCTTTGACCAGGTTCTTCTGAGGAAAGACAAGTTTATAAAAAGGCCTTGGCAAAGATATTTGGATCAAACATCACGGAAGGACGCACAGAATCTCCAAATGAAAGACCACCAGAACCAATGAGAAACCCTGGGATCTCTGGGAAATTCAAGCTGGCTGAACCTCCAGTGTTTGGCAAAGACATTACCCTGCTCTTAACTCTCAATAACCTGTCTACTGACTGCAAGACTGTGAAGGTGGACATGAGCGCATCAACCGTCCTGTACACAAGGAGAACAGTGACAGAGATCCTGAAGGCAACCACTTCTGTGGATCTGGGTTCTAAACAAGGTACCTTTCAGTGTCCCTAAGGAGCCAATATAGCCCTTGTCTTAGCCACACGAAGGCAACCTGAAGTACAAAACAGCAGTATGACACCTATATCAGCCTTGTAGCCTACCTATCTCTTAATAGCATTGCTTATGATTACATTTTACAAGACTTTCTCCCTGTCACCCACCCTGAAAACTTTCCCTAGTTCAACCAGGAACTGAAGCTCCCATGAAAGGTTTAGATTATAGCTCCAGAATCAATAATATATATACACATGTCTGTGTTGTGTGTATATATAGAGACATACATGTGTGCATCGGTGGTGATTATTACATGTATAGGAACACATCTTTCATCTTCATTTTAAAGAACCCTCATCTTAAAGCCTGATGTATGCTTTTTGGCACTCTACAGGCAACACTTCAATAGAAGTTAAATAGGACAAAGGTTAAAAGTTACAGCTAAACTGTTTCTTTGGAAGAGTCAAGGCTATTAAAAACTATTCTAGAGATCTTTTTGACCCCCAGGGGCTGCAGAGACAAACATTTTTTCCCATACACAGCAGAGAACTTGTAGGATTACAGCTATAAGCAGCTGACCAGGTAACTTGAAAAGGATCTCTACGAAACTTGACTCTACTTTCTTCTTGACTGAGGTAAAACAAATAGGATACGAGAAGGAAATAGATAAAAAATGGTTATGCCTCTATTTATAAGAAATGTAAAGACACAGGAATCCAGTGAAATGCAGATGAGCAGTTTCCATCCATTTCAGGCCAAAATCCTGTGTGTATATATATAATCCTGTACATATCATACTGTAAAGGTCAAATGAGTTAAAGCAGAAAAGGATCACCAGAAGAGAGAGGTACACAACCAGGCTCTCAAGGAAAAAACATAAACAGACTCCAGCTGTCATATATTCTGTTCTCTTAAATAATTTTAAACCCTCTCACAATAACTGTCTTTTTTTTTTTTTTTTTAAGCATTCTTTGGCAATGTAATGATTCCTAAACATGTCTGAATTCCAGGAAAACACATCCGGTTAAAGATCCCTTATTCTTACTATGGAAAATACCTGACTACTGACAAACGGATCCAAGTTACTGCTCTGTGTGAAGTCATGCACAGGCAGGGGCTGAAGCTGCTGGTGGAGAAGACAATCATTTTAGAGGACACAAACATTATCATTAAGGTAAACAATTATCTCCTTGATGTCCTAAACAGTCAGTCCCTTAATTAATCCCCTCTTAATTCTAGGGCCAGTTTATGTTTTTTGTTCCAGCACTTTAATTCTAATCAATGGGGTGGGGGGGGAGGGGGGAAGAGCAGCCTCTTAGCAACCCAAAGATCAGAGAGGTTTAATGATTGAGATGTATGTGCAGTTAGGGCTCTGCCTCAATGAAATTCTACACAGAAAAATCGTATCCAGCTTGACAGCACTTTTTAATTAATCCAACTCCAGCTCAAGTATCAGGAAAGGCATTTCAACTTCAGGGAAATTCACTGCTCCTAAAACTCCTCATTCATCCTCAAAGGCGAGGGATGCTTTACTTACAGCTGGACTCAAGTCTGACTCCAGGAAAGTGTAAAAATAGTGAACAATCAGAAATGTGTCTTTGTCATTTAGGTTCCTCGGCGGGTTGTAGTGAACAAAGCTGCAACTGTGGAGATCTCCTATGCCAACCCCCTCCCTGAACCCGTGAGCCGCTGTGTGCTACTCGTGACTTTGATGAATCAACAGGTCAAGATACAGTAAGTGAAAGCTGTAGCACTTACTCAGTGCTTCAAACATGACCAAGATCACGTCTAGTTTCTCAACCAGACAAAATCCTGGTTGAATTGTCTTCTTCATATTTGTGAAAATAAGTGTGCCCCTACATATATATATTGAGACATTATGATTCCTCTATCATGTATCATTTCCTTCCTGGGAAAGCAAATTGGCATATCTGTCGCTGTAGAGATGGACTCGACACCAATAAGTTCTTTACAGCAAGAGCAAAAAGTCCCTTTATTACACAAAGCTTACTCTTTTATACAAAAAGCTCTCATGGATCCTCACATTGTGTCTTCTCTTCATAGGTCTTACATGTTGGTTTTTTTAACTCTGGTTGGCTAACACACTTAGATGTCTTGAAAGTTGCTTGTCACCTCTTTGGTGCTCCACACCGGTGGTCTCACAGGACCAGAGCAATCTCGTCAAGACCAATGTTTGCTGTAAGGCTGTCAGGCCAGCTGTCAGCTCCCACATATATCAAACCCTTGTCACTGATATTTCTTCTACAGCTTGGCTTTGTGTTTCTATTTTTATATACAGTACCCTGATACCACAAGGTACTGAGCTAAAGCAAATAAGTACAACTCTGCCATAGCTTCCCTCATTTCAGTCCACACAAGAAGTTGCTCAGTTCTCCTTTACAGTAGGAGAAAATCATGCCTTCTCAAAACATCAGCAAAATGGTCTTTTTTCTTTTCTTCTGGACTCTGCTGCTTTCTGCATTAAATCTGCATTGAGTAGTGCAAATTTCCTGGAGCTTGTTTTATTACAAAGCAACCTGATTTGCTGTAGCTCTGGAAATATTTGGACATAATATCCATAAAAATATGGGAAACATTACTCAAGGAAAGACTAAGCCATTTTAAGCCAAAATGAGACACAAAATAAAAGTACTCTGGCCAATAGAAATTGCCAGAGTATTTTTCCTATTATTGCCAGAATGGATATGAACCAAGCAGGCGTCGGACAGAGCACTGACCTCTGGCATCCGAGCTTTCCTGTTCTGAGTTTGTGTTGACAATCCAAGCTTGTACCAGTCCTAACATGGAGGCATGAGGTAGCACTTCTCATTTCCATCAGTCCACTCAAAAGTAAATGAAGATGGTGCTATCTTTTCACATATCTTAGTCTTCTCAAAGCCTCAAAACCTAAGTAATTCTCAAAAACCAAGGCTGGGTGTCAAACAAGTGTTTGTGCCCTAGCTATCACACAGTTCTGCTTCTTGGGAGTCTTAAGAAACAATAATGCAAGCCTGAATTAATTGATTTTTAATTTATTTTTTTTTACTTATTTTTTTTTAGTCTGGCACGACTGGCACCGAGGGAGAGATCAAAAATTTACTTCGAATTCACACCTCGCAAGGCTGGGCCCTTACAGCTGCAAGTAGACTTCTCTTGTGACAAGTTTTCACATGTCAAGGGATTTGTAACCATTGCAGTAGCACCTGCATAACGTGATGGAATCAATCACAATTTCTGCATTAACATGGCAAGATGTTCTCCTCTGTCCTGGGACCATGATGACTGCAAGAAACTTCCCACAAAAACTGGTGACCTCTTACATGGCAATCGAATCAAGTCTCCTGCTTCCACAGTGATTAATTACTTACTTTCTAATTATATTTCTCTTTTAGTCCTCTTGTCTAGAAAAATGAAGCTCCTTCCTTGTAGAAATAGTTTCACTGTCTTACCAAATCTCATTGTTAAGCTCCCATTTTAACTTTTCCATCAGATAACAGTCTCTTTGTGACCACATTCTAATTTTCAGCAATAAATAAAAAAACTGTTCATATAACAGTATTTTGTAATGAAGTGTACATTCCATGGAAATACAAGAAATCACAAGAATGCAGAAACTTCTTTTTCCTTCATGTAACATGTTTCTCATCTAAAAAAGTAGAACATTTCCTCCACCATTTATTTAATGTCTGCATTTTGTGACACCTATAGCTCTGTAAATGAGGAGGACAAAAAAGCCTATGAAGGGTGGAAAAAGTAAATGTTTGGGGTTCACGACAATACTATTTCTGTAGCCCGTGGGCACAGGCCTGTCACAGAGCAGACAACACATCTACATATTCAAATCTGTAACTTAATTCCTTCGTAAAGTGTCAGAGTTTCAAGCCCCAGGAAACACGGGGAGAGTTTTGTATTAATATGAAAGTCCAGCAACACAAGGTAACTAATGCTTCTTGCCCACTAGTGTAAGGTCACTGGAGACCAAGGAATGCCTTTGTCTTCCAGTCTTCCTGATGCGAGCCCTTCTTAGGCAACCCCACTCTGCACCTCCATCTCGGTGTTTCTGTACAGATGCTTCTTTGTGGGTTCCTGATCTCAACATCGCCAGGTACCAGGGTTCACCTGAAACCCATTTTCAAGTAGCCTTATGGATTCTCCATGACTGCAAGCAATGCAGCCTCTCCAGGGACCTCAGTGAGAGCTCACGACTGATGGGCCACTGTAGCCACACTGTGGATGTAGGGTGTGAGGTGTACAAATGGCTCTGAAGAAGCATGGAGACTTAGATTTGTTGTCCGACTTATAAAATGTTTAAAGCGGAACTACTAAGGCCAAAATTCTGGACTACAGAACTGTTCAACATGGACATCTTTTGTCTGACAGGTGATAATTTCATAAGATACTTTGGGTTGGAAGGGATCTCCAGAGGTCATCTAGTCTGTTTCAGAGAGTCTGATGCATCCAGGCTTGATCACAAATTCTTACAGGGAAAATAAAAGACACAAGAAACCATCACAAAACTTTAGATCCCTTTTCTGAAAATAAATTTAAGCTGCAGGTAATTAATTTGCCTTTTTGATTGCAAGCAATTTTGAATGTGAAAGCAAACCATTAAATGGCAACAGACCAAAAGAGACGAGACATAACGTAGAAGCATAGAGGTGAGGAAAATGAAGGATCACCCCTTATATCTCTTACTCAGCCCACTGAAAGTTCAGCCAGTTCAGCATGCGACTGCCTCTCAGGACAAATTGGCAGGGCCAGTTTGTAGATAAGCTGTGCCACAGGATGAGGGAGGAGCGAGCGTGAGGGAGCTCCAGGAGCGGAGCAGGGTGTCTGTAATTAGATGGGATGGGCTCGCACCAGCAGAACATCTCTGTAGCTTCCTCCAGGGCCCAGCTCAAGTTGCCATGCCAAACAGCTGCAGAGAAAACTATACACATCAATTATGAACACCAAGCTACACACAAGAATGATTAAAAGCAGAGGCACCTTTAAACGCTCCCCTGTACTTAACAGAAATCCTGATGCGTGGGTGGCTGCACAGCAGCGCCCTCCCAAAGGGACGTATTGCTTCTTAGGTAAGAAATTATTCTGATTGCCTATAATATACACCAGGAACAGAGGATAGGGATGTCACAACTCAGTATGCTTCAAGAAAAAATGAATTGTACAGAGTCTTGTGAAAGATCTTCAGGCAGACCTGCCAAGTAAAAAAAAAAAATAAAAAAATTTGTGGTTTGTGCTATAGAAAGCCACAATGCTACTGAGCAGAAGTAACTTTAATGTTACAATTCTATGCTGTGTCTATAGATCACTCCACGTCCCAAACATCCACGCTGTACAGTAGGTATATTCATCTATATCTGTCCTCCGTACAATCAGTCTCCAAAACTCTAATCTGACACAAACCAAACCACCCCAAATTAAGTTTTTTTCTGTCTATTTAAGACTGTATTTCCCCCATTAGATCAAATTTGGGACGTTTTCCCCTCTTAGTAAAGATACCAGGACAATATCTGTCTTTCCTCGGCCGTTCACCAGTTTTAAATAAGCATAATTAAATTCAGGATTGTGCAATTAGAATAGTCATAAGTAGATGCTTACGTAGAGACACTACTACAAAACCAGTAACTAACAACCACAGGTCACACCCAACTTGTATAAACTCCAGTTTATGTAGTGAAGTCAGGAGTCCTAAAGCCTTGCGTTAATTCATGCTGGTGGAAGAGGATCCAGGATGGTCTTGCAGGCTTTTGCAAACATAACCTGAACCAGACACAAGTACGGAAAAGAAGAAAGAATCCTTATGGCAGGTAAGTTAAAACCAGCCTGATTGCTCCAGACATCACTCTTCCAATATAAATGAGTGACATTTGCTGAGGAAACAAGATAACTTACATTTAGATATTCTCTTGGCAATTTAGCCTTTTTTAGGTTAAATACATTTTTGGTTATTCTACTAAAAGTGATTTTTTTTTTAAATTATTTTTTTTTCTTTTAATATCACAGGTCTTGAACATATTCTTTTTTCCTTGTAACATAGAAAAATAGAGTTAAAAAAAGATTTTTGTACCGTATCTATTAGCTACTTTATATAGTTTTTTTGCAGCCACCTAATCAACACTGTTTGCTAGTGACTTGGGCATCACGTTGCCACAGAGAAGAACCAGGCTCTAACCCCTCTTGATATCAAATTGATGTCTGGCCTCAGACAGGTTGTTTTATGGCCACTGGACTCCCACATCCACCTCCATAGAAAGCACTGTGCTTGCCTGTGAGCTGCTCTGCTGCCGTGCAATCCTATTGTCTATGTATTAGACATATATATTATAGCACTCGCTCTCACTCTCATGTTGACTGGAAGGATCTCTAGTTCAAAAAGTTGGTGGTGTGTATTATATACACACACAGATCTATCTACAATTTAGCATAAGGGTTATTTTTTTCCTTTGTACCTTCAGCATTCTATCAGAGGCAACAACATGAACCCAGTGTTCATAGTGATCAGCATTTTCAGCAGCGACCACCAATTTGGTAGACTTGCTTGTGAACACGCTGCCAATGTCTATCCATTAGAGGACAAACACACAACTGTTTAGAAGTTTTTCCAAGGGTACATTGACAGTATTGCTGACAATGTGCTTTTGCCAACAGAGAGATATTGAAAGCAGAAAAACAAATTATAAGATTTAAACTGAAGATTTAAACTGTGAAGATCAAAACAGAGTAATTTGAAGTACACAAAGACAAAAGATGGGTATTAGGCTTTATTGTGTTCTTGCCACATACATAAGCCACCTTTTTGCTGATCTCCAGCACACATTCACTAGAAATGCTTGTGTAACCATGGACTTTGCAAGGCAAACTGATCTATTAATGCAGTAAGATTTTAGAGCTAATGAATGCTAATCACTGCTGCCTTTATCTTCCCACTTCTCCAGGCATCCCCCTCTTCCTCTGTTGTGCATCTTGTCTTTGCCCGTGACATTCCACTCTGAAAGTCTTTGCAGGACTGTTTAAGTCAGACTCCCACTAGCATCAAACCCACAGCTCAGATCCTATTAAACCCTGTATATGTGCTATATTTTTATTTGCAGATATGCAAAATGCTCTCAGTTGTCCCCGCAGCTAACCCTCCTCGCACTCCCTATGCCAAAGAGCTTGGGCATTTAACTTGCCCAGTTCAGGGCACACAATGGAAGGATGTACATGAGCAAAGGGTTGCAAGGATAATTCTTTCCAAACTCCGAGGCAAACTGCCACTCGGAAACACGTTCTAATTCACTCTTAAATTAGAGGACTTAACATTAGTAATGGTTTTCTATAGGTCCTTTTCAATTAAATATATTTAGGCTGGAAAAACAAACTGATGATACAAGTGAGAAAATTTCTAAACATTCTCTGTCACGTGACTCAAACATCACACTCCTGTCAATGGAATTTTTTTCTCCAGGTGACGTATCTGAAAAATAACCCTTCACTTCACTGAAAACACTCAAACATGCTTATGCTCAGACCAGAGGGAAGCAGCTTGCCTCAGGCCCTAACTGCAGCCTCAAAACCACATGTGCACATTCACCTTTCTTCCAAAAAAAAGCTGAAAAATGCATATAATTATGACCACATCAAGACTTCACAGAATAGAATTCTGTGCTGCAAACAGCAGAAAAATCAAATCCCACCCTTCCTATTTCTACAGCAGGATTCTGTGGATTCCCTCAGCTATGAATCTCATTCCAAGAGTCTCAAGATGCTGCTAAACCAAGTCCAGGAGCTTAGTTCAGTGAAACAGTGGAAGCATTGCTTCCATGGAAATTTTCTTTAGCTGAAATTCCTGTGGAATATCATATTGGGGAAGGGCACTTTGCAAACACAAAGGGATCTGCTCATAAAGGGATCTGTATGTTTTCTGCCTTTTTTTTTTTTCCTTGTTTCCTGGGTTGTCAGTTGTTTTGATATTTTTAATTGATCAGGGAGCAAGAAAGGCTGAATATTTTTGCAATCTATGCTTCAGTGTCCCATTTTAAACAGTGGGCAATTTATCATGATAAAAGAAAGGAACCCACAGCATTGCCTCAAGATCACCACTTCTAATCCTACCATCTCTCCTCTGCTGGTTATTTTTCCAACAGTGTGAAATAACACCCAGGTTCAAGCGACAAGACTGCAAATTAACTGAGATACAAGATAATGCAAGAAGATAACATGCACGTTTGACAACGAAGAACTTCTATTCATCATCTGTCACACAGTGTTTCCAGGATCAGGCACACACTTGCTCATGAGAGTTTTAGTACTTCTTTCTATATATCTACAGAACATTCTGGGAACCAGAGATGCCCACAGAAACAGAGTAGGAACATGGTGGAATAGAACAGCCTCCTCAAACTTTAACAAAGCCTTATCTAAACAGAAAAGGGTTTTGACTTTTTTTTTTTTTTTTTTAGAAATCAAAGATGAAATCTCCGAAGGAGTGGTTTTTCTGGCTCTGAAAGATGTCTGCACAAAAGATTTTTAGGCGTTCCTCTAAGTTGTTGTTTCTTTTGCAATTTTTAATAATGACTGGATTTTTCTGTTTTCCTAGAACATATATATAAATATAACAAAATTACTGCATTAGACAATCTGAAAAGAAGTACAAGTTTGAAGGAACAATGCTTTAATTAAGTCATCCTATGCCCTCTCTAGCCCTGAAAATAGCAGATGTCAACTGGCACTCCAAACTAAATAAAGCTGCGCACCACACCTCTGATTACAGCAGCACAGAAACAATCTTGAGGAGAGGACAGCCCTTCAGTCTTACTCTGAACCTCAAAACAACAGCACAGTCTGTGGATAACTTCACCTTTACTGCAAGCACAGGTAATTTCCCTACGGCACCTTGCTTCCAAGTCACTCCAGCTCCAAAACACAACAGCCTCACAGCTCTGCATGCTCCATCCCAAATCATTGAGCTCTGTCCTCTTTCATCCAGGATTTTTTGTCCTTTCTGGCTTAGGACCTCCTATTTTATAGTTCAGTCTGTACCTTAAGGCAGTAGACAGTTAAGGTAATAATTAATAGAAAGGTAGGTGCCAGCCTCACTCTAAAAACAAGCCTGCATCTCTACTCCTACAGACTTACCTGCAATGCTGCAGGCTGTCTTCATTCTGTGGTTCCCTAACATTTTGCAACTCCAATTTCCATAGAGCATCACCCACCATTTGTCTCCTCTCCTGACTCCACTTCACCTGTATTAATTCCCCTTGATTAATTTCATGTGTTCCCTATTACTAGAGGAGTCTACACCACTTCATTCATTAGGACTCCTACCTGCATCTTCCCAAAAGCCTTCTTGAGAAAAATTTCCAGGCAGCTGCTAAATCTTAATGAAATGTATATTAAAATGCATGGTTCAACATGACTACACATTTTTGAACCACCAGGTTCTCAGGACAACAGGCGTCCTCACTGTGATTATGGGAGTACTTGCTTTTACTGGGTTGTGCTCGTAATGCAGAGGGCTGTATAGCACGATTCTGTAGATGGGAGCACAGCTGGCTTACAGGGAAGGAGCATTTGATCTGATAAACCACAGTCTTTCAATACAGTAATGAAAAAAAAAAGATAGATGGGACTTGGATCACCACTGACCCCAAGTCTGTCACCCACAGCTGTTATTCAGAACTGTTCTCCTTGTTTCCTCTGGCAGGACCATCTCCATCAGAATCACAGCAGACCAAGGCCATATTTAGCCTTTCCGAGGACAGCACCAGTGGCTGGAGTGCAACCCAAGAGCCCAGTGAGCCCGGCTGCATCAACTTCACAATATCCAGCCCAGCTGATGCTGTCATTGGGCGATACAAGCTCAAACTCCAGACGGTTTCTGGGAACAACAAGGTCTCTTCAACACTGGTGGGCCAGTTTGTGCTGCTCTTCAATCCCTGGTGCCCAAGTATGTTTTGATATATTGTGTCCTTCAAATAACTCATTGTCTCAGTCAGGAAATCTGGGTGTCACGGTAAAGCATGTACCCAACAGTCACAGCTCAATGTCAAGGATCAAGTTTTCGCCCCTTCTTCCATGCTCAAATTCATCAAAGATCCAGCCTCTTGCTTGTAGAATGAGAAATCAGAGACAGGAAGTGTTTCAAATATTTATCCTATTTTTTCCCCTCTGACAACTTGTGTTCAGTTGTAAACCAAGCAATATTTACCAGTAAGACCCATAATGAGATTTGTAAAGGGACAGTAGCATAATCAGTTTGCCTCAAAGGAACTTCATGCTTATTTTATTCACTTTCTAAGTGATGACAAAGGTACAGCAGGGAGTCCTAAGCCTCAGCACAGAGGCAGCGTGACCTGCTCCTTCAAACTCTCCTTGAAGTGAGATTTGCCGTTACAGCAAAACAAGTCCCCTTTCAGCCAGCATGTCTCATTCTGCTTCTAGATGATGACGTCTATATGGCTAATGAAAAGGAGCGACAGGAGTATGTCCTGAACGACAGTGGAATCATATTTCAGGGACTGGAAAAACACATTGAAAAAGAAGCTTGGAACTACGGACAGGTAAAGAGCAGCACCTATTCCAGAAGTTTGAAAATAGGAACAGTGGGTAAATAGGCTCTTGGGGAGAGTGAATCATTTTCTCATAGCATGAGAATTCAGCATTCCTCTCCTACTTACGATTTTTTTGCAGCTGTATGTCCCACATCGTCACATTACAGCAGCATCAGGATCATTTCGCCTCTCTGGCATGTACTAACACAGAAATGAAAGAAACAGAACACAATTTTCATTTTCTTCTGCCTATTTCACAAACTGGTGAAATTCTACTCATTTCTTGACCCTTGTAAAGGGCAAAGGAAGCCATTCCCGTATTAGCCTCTAGGTTTGGTGGGCTTGTACACCTAAATACTTACACAGTTGGTTCAGTAACAGGGCAGAAGACACTAAAAGGATATCCCAGGTCTATTCAAATGAAACAGCTCAAGTTGGAATTTAGCAAGATCAGTTTGGCCTTCTAAGCCCAGCTGCTACAAATACAGTCATAATTACAGCCCACCTGTAGCCACACAGCTGTCCTGCAACTAGTTAGGCCAGTCAAAACCATTCCTGACCACCTCGTGCCTTACAGCTGCACCAGCAGTTGCACAAACAACATTTCTATCAATCCTCCTGATCGCCCTGGCTACTTTTACACTAATAAATGAATCAAGGCCACGTGGGCTTTCTGTCTCAGAGGTCAAGTGTACCCTTGCATTGACCACATCCATACAGCACTTTGCTCTGACATTCTCTGGGCCCAACACGATGCCTCTGTGACCCTTAACCATGATAATTATTTTTGTGAGCTTTTTTCAGTTTAAATAGTCTGATACACGGTGAGGGTAGTCCATCAGGGGGAAGTTCTCATAGCAGAAGGGTTCCCGTAGGGGCATGGTGGGATGCGGAAAGGTGCGGAGCCTGCTGAGCCAGGCCTGGAGTGGTCTGGTCCCTTCCACCAGGTCTTGTAAAGTCTTCATGAATGCTGCTAGCTGTGGCCCCAAACCACGCTCATAAACATGCCATCTCTAAATACCATGGAGAGTCAGCAGGCTAGTGCTTGTGCTTTCCTTTTTGACCCTTTTTTCTTTAGCAGTACAGAAAAATGCCTGTATTACCAACACCTTCCTATTGTGCTAGGAGAAGGAAAACAGGTGGAGAGTTTATCCTTGGGTTAATTTATGAATTACTCTTTAATATATTGCTTGTTTTAATTTCAGTTTGAAGAAGGTATCCTTGATATCTCTCTGGCTATACTGGATCGAAGCCTGAACCATCGCCAAGATCCAGCTGTTGATGTGTCCCACAGAAATGATCCCATCTACGTGAGCAGGGTCATCAGTGCTATGGTAAAGTTGTCAATTAAACTAATTGTTCAGCAGTAACACTGCTGTACAATGCACCTAATGACAAAACTCCTAATTCTTAATTGTGAGTGCCTCAATGTTTTATAGGAGTAGCTAATTTTTCTCAAAAAAATAGCTATGGAAGAGGTAAAGTGGAGATTTATTCTCAAGGAAAAATACCCCTAACGTTTCATTTACCTTCTTCCCAAACGTTTGTTCATAATTGAAAGAATGTTTCCAAGACTTTTTGGGGAACACTGAATCTCAGATGTATTTTCCTAATGGATAATAAGTCCATTAGATCTTTTCACTAAATAGGAAAGCCTGTGTCCATTCTGAAATAACTTGCTAAGTTTTTCAAACACCAAGAGAAGCATGAAATATTTTGGAAAACAGATGTTGGTATGGTTGCATATAATGTGTGTATTTAGTAATCTTCACTTAAGGGGGATTCATTCAGTGAAGCCTGTATGCATTTTTTTCAACAAATAGTACATCTCTACACCACCCCATCCTCACAAACATATATGCACAACTAGGCAAAAGTTTTCCGTTTTACAGATAATCCATGCCATACCACACCACATTCCTTATCTGAGGTGCCTCCTTTATAGCTGTGACCCTTTCCACGGTTTTAGACAGCACTCACTTCAGGCAATTTCAACTTTTTCAGGTTAACAGCAATGATGAAAAAGGAGTAGTGGAAGGGAAGTGGAGAGGAAAGTACCGCTCTGGAACTAACCCCCTGCAGTGGAGTGGAAGCGTGACCATCCTTCGGAAGTGGTACAGGGGGAGATACAAACCTGTCCGGTATGGCCAGTGTTGGGTCTTTGCAGGAGTAATGTGCACAGGTAAACACAGAGGGATGAAGAACACTATCAGAAAGGAAGCTTACTAGGACTTCTGTAGTTTCAACTACACCACTTTGTGGTGGTTGCTGTTGAAGCTGCTTCAGCTTTGACAGAGAGAGTGAAGAATCGGTGCTCTCCATGCATGAAGCGTTATTTTCCTTTTAAGCAGCCCTAGTTGCAATACTGCCCCCCAGTTTTGGGGGTCAACAAACAGAATGAAAAGTGGGTTGCCAAGCTGGGCTGGTGAAAAGAACAAGGTTTCCTGTTTCAAAATTAGGATTCAAAGAAAATCACTGCTCTTCTGTCTCCTCACAATACCAGTTTTCTACTGTTAAGTCTTACCTACTGGTGACACAAAACAAAATCGCAGCTCTGAGGATCTGTAAAGGGAGCTGCAAGTCAGGAAAAGCATTTCATCCCAGTAGTTTCCAGTCTGGGAGACACGAGTCACTTTGGGAAAATACAAAGTATTTTGCAATTAGAGGTATGTCTTAGAGAGGAAAAGGAAAACGAAGCAGGTAACAGAGAAAGAGAAATAGGGAGAAAATGGGAGAGAGAACAGGATTAAGAATGAAGGATTAAAATAAATGGGTCAATCTAACTCTTCTTAAAAAGAACACAGCAGCCAAGAATGTCATGAGTGGAACGGTCTTCTAAGCAATTGTGCATAATGACCGTGACTCACATCATATCTGAGAGGGAAGTTTCTGAGGGTTTGTTTCCCCACTGAAAACACATGCACTAGCCTGCTTTGCCAAAAAAAACAACAAACCAAAACACAACAGAAAAATACTTTCTAACTGTCTGTAAAAATAGGTTTACAGCACTTTTAATGATATTCTGTATTGCAGTTCTTAGATCCCTGGGAATACCTACTCGTGTTGTTACAAACTTCAACTCTGCCCATGACACGAATATAAATCTGAGTATTGATAAGTACATTGACATTTCCGGAAAGACCCTGGACTTGACTGAAGACAGTGTGTGGTAAATATAAATTTTTTTCATAATATTTCTTCCATTGTATTCTCCTCTAATTAAAAGACCTAGAATCATGCTCCTGAAAAACCACCCTGATTTCATGCTCCCAGTGATATATCACAGTGATATTGCTCCTTCCACAGAAGGAATCAACATTGCTCAGAAACGCGGTATGTGTCAAGTTTCATCATTCTGAAGAATTAACAGAGGAAATATTTTGTACCATGGCTATCCAGCATATAATTTGAAAATATAATAACAAAATATGATTTTGTCTCTACTGTATGAAAGTTTAATTTTTTTCAGAAGTGATTAGCCTCTTGCCCAAAAATACTATCAGCTTGTCCCCCCATTCCTAGAGCAGAGCACTCCAAGAAGTTTTAGACACAGTTCCTGTGCTACATGGGGTTGATTGTCTCAGTCTTTCATGATTATCATTTTACATGCCTTGCTCAGTACTGAGAGGTTACTAAAGTAAAGGTAAAATGCAGCTGAGAAAAATTCCATCCCATCCCTTAGGAAGAAGATGCTGTTTGTTCACCTCAGGGAAGCTGTTAAAAATGATGCTTTTGACAAACAAGTGCACACAAACTCTCACACTACCCGAGTGTGTGGTAGCACATGCATCCGTGGTTCGGTCACCAAGTGCCCTGTACCACGTGGACTGAATGGAACAAGGGTGAGACAAAGTAGAAAGCAATTGTCAATTAAATACCAACAGATAGCAATGTGTGCAGGAGACTTTTGGCTGTGCTGTATGTTGCTCTGGAATGTCCAGAATTGAATACTTGACTCTGCAATTCATTGTTTTCCTTTTCACATTATTTTTTTCATGGCATCCCAACATTTGTAAGAAGTCTGAACACAAAAAGCTGGCAAAGAAGGGGCAAGAGGTACTCAAGAAAGGAGACAGTCTCTCCACACAGGAGTTTTCATTCACTCAACTAGGGTTATTTCTTGCATTGCACAAGAAATGTATCAAATCTATCAATATAAAATTAATTGTATGAATCAGGGATTCCCTGTTCTACCTCCCTTACAGGAATTTCCATGTCTGGAATGAAAGCTGGTTCACTAGAAGAGATCTTGGCTCTTTTTATGATGGATGGCAGGTTCTGGATGCGACACCTCAGGAAAAAAGCAAAGGTGACACTATTGCAAATATAAAAAGCTGTTGATGTTGTTACTCAAGTCATAATTAATAAAATGACATAGAATAGCTAAGGTTGGAAGGAACCTTTAGAGCTCATTTGCTCCAAACCCCTGCTCAGCGCAGCGTCAATTAGAACAGGCTTCTCAGGAGCCACATCCAGCTGGGTTTTGAATATTTCACAGGATGGCGACTCCACAAGTTCTCTGGGCAAACTGTTGCAGAGTTTGACCACCCTCACAGAAGGGTTTTTTTCTTATATTTAAATGGAGTTTTCTGTGTTTCAATTCGTGCCCACTGCCACTTGCTCTTTCACTGGATATGACTGAGGAGACTCTGATTCTGACCTCTTTGCACCCTCCCATCCCCACCATCTCCCAAGTAGACAGATGACCAATGGCCAGCACTTGGGTTCACACTTTGGCTCTGGTTTTATTTACTAATACAGACGTAACTTCATTGATCTAGTTTGATGACTTCTATCAAAAGATTCATTTACTTGCCCATCTAAATCCCATCAAACTCCAGATAAACTGCTTCTCATTCCCCACTACTATGTTTACCAAATTTAGCTTCCTGGATCTTCTCAAGGCACATACAGCATTGATGACTCACATCTCATAAGTCTGATTATATTTCTGATTCGGCTCCCAGTCTCTCCTCTCCTTTCACTAGCCAGCTTTACATAAAACCTTGCAAGCTTTGGAAGATTAGAACATTTTGCATAGCACACATCATAAGAAGTGTTAGCTCTTCCTCCACCTCATTAGCCTCACGACCACCTCTGTGCTCCTACCTCATGTGGAATCTCTGGCCAGGTGCACAGAAACAATGCACTTTATCCATGCATGTCTTCAGAGAGACTACCTCTCCCTCTTGCTGTCAGCATGAGGATTTGTGTTCTTTTGCAATAGGCAGTCATTTAACTTCTCCCTCTCTCTAATATAGGCATTTATCAGTGTGGTCCTGCCTCTACCAGAGCCATTAAGGAAGGGCATGTGAACCTGGATTATGACAGCTCATTTGTGTTTGCAGCAGTGAATGCTGACTATGTTACCTGGATTCACTATAGCAAGAAAAGAAAAGAGAGAATTTATTCTGATACGAAGAAGATTGGAAAATTTATCAGCACCAAAGCAGTGGGCACCAACTCTCGTGTGGATGTCACTGATAATTACAAATATCCAGAAGGTAAATTCTTTATTACAGTTTTCTTGCTGCTGATAGAAGTGAATGTAGGCCTTTGTTGGACTGAGCACTGACTTAATTTCTTTACTTCTTCTGGAGCAAACTAATTGTGAATTTCCAAAGTCTTAGGTCTCCTTGGCCTCGGAGGCCATTTGTTCAACACAAAGTCAAAGCTACTTCTGTAAAACATTCTGTCCCAGCAGTTCTTATCACCTGGTGATATTTCTATTATGATGTGCAGCAATAGCCACTCTGGAGACTTGTTTGGGGGCAGTTTCTTTAATACCCCTGTTTTAATTTCACCAGAGATGGCAATTCTCCCAGCCTACATGGCACTGAGCTCTCTCAGGAGTTACCCTTCTGCTGCTCACAGCTTCTAAGAGGCGCCTGTGAACAGCCAGCTGAAGCTGACAGGCACTCGTTTGCTTTTGTGTCAAAATTAGCATTTAGGTTAGACCTCACTTTCTCCTCTAGTGTATCTTTGCCCTCCTTAGCTTTCCTAAACTATTTACTGAGAGCAACTATGGCTCCATTTTACTATATCCAGCACGGGATCTCTGAGAGTATTATCTTTCAAAGCAGGATCCTTGAAAGAAAGGCGGGTGTATAAAAAAGCACTGAAGCTGCTTGGTGTGAGAAACACTGGAAACAGAGGCAAAATTACGAGACCTAGAAGACGACCTTCAGCAGCACGCAGACAGCCTGCTCGAAAACCCAGTATCTCAGGGAAGCTGATCCTTAATGCATCTCCTGTAATTGGCCAGGATATCCTCCTTACTTTGGCGCTCAGGAACTTGATCTCAGATTTCAAGACCGTAAAGGTTAAACTGAGGGCTTCAGCCATTCTCTACACCAGAAAACCAAAAGCAGAGATTTTGCAGTTGTCTAGGTCTATTAAACTTGGATCTGAAGAAGGTAATCTTATTTTTACTATATCTTAATACAAGATAGAATTTTGTTTTGTTGCCAGATCACATAGAAATAATGAATGACTTCAGTGCATGACCTGCAGACAGGTGGAGGGTAAGGGGGGAGAGAAACATCTTTGCAAGGAAGAAGCATTAAATGCTTCTCAGATAAAAAGCTGCCAGCAGGGGTTGCCACATAGATTCATCCTCAGAACTTTTCAGCTGCCAAACTGTACCGGGTGTTTTAGTGTTTGATGTGAACATAAGTAGAAGTCACCCATGAGCATCATTCCCATCTATTGCCTGCCAGCATCCACAAACAGACTGCCCCAGGGTGATGGCATCCTTGCTCCTTAAAACACAGGAACATTACAGATACCTCATACTTTGACAAAAATAAAAATTAAAAAAAAAAAAAATGGAAAAAGGGGCAATCCTGTTTCTGTTTCCATTCCAGTGAAAGATATTTCATTCAAGATCTCCTATTCCCAGTATAAAAACTTTCTGATGGACGACAGGAAGATCCTAGTGACTGCTGTGTGTAAAACCAAACAGGGAGCCTCGCTCCTAGTGGAGAAGGATATTATACTTCAGGATCCTTTTCTCACCATTGAGGTAAAAGCCCTTTGTGTCCCTAGAGAGATATGCTGAGAAGAAGCAACAGGAATCCTTACTCCATCTGCATGTGGGAAAAGAAATTGTGCCTGAGGGTATTTTGATCTTGTTGCTCTAGTAATAGGCTGTACAACACGAGTCTAATGAAATACATGAAGGAAAAGGAAAAGCAAACCTTTCCAAGGCATAGCTGTGCTGTGGTATTCTTGGCAGGGCTTGTTGACGTGGCACTAATAAAGTTCTCAGTGTTACGAGGGTTACAAGGCAAGATTATCTCCAGAGAGAAACAGAGAGATCTAGTCCATATCTAGGCTTCCACTTTCGTTAGGAAAGTTTGATCATTCTCTTCCAGTTTATTTAGAAAGCCTGATTTTTACCAAAGAATCTTCACTGCCTAGTTGATAATGCCTGGGGCTGGGAGGCCAATTACTGATACTCAGGGAAGTTCTTTCACCTTATCAGGCAGAGTGGCACTTCTCACCTTCTGGAACATCTTCCCAAATGTTCAATAATTAGAACCAGAGGCCTTTTTTTTTCCCATTTGAGACTGATTTCGGGTAAAGGTTGCACAATGGGTATAAAGCAATTCTTAGCCTACAGGAAAGACCTCCTGCTCAGTCTGCCTGGGGACAGCTGGGGTTTGCGTGGCCCATCACACCTACATGAACTTGCTTAACTTGTTCTGGACAGTCCAGCACATTCCCACGCTGTATCAGAGGTGGGATCAAGTGCCATCTACCTACTGCACTGTAAACAACACAGAGGGAGTACAGGAACTCGCAGTCTTTCAAAGCCTCTGGACTAGATGAGCTAGCCCAAAGCACACCGTCAGCAGCGTAGAGGAAAACCAAGTTTATACCCAGAAATGAAAAAAAAAGCTTTGCATTTTTGTAGGTTTGGCCAATTTTGAATAGCAACTTCTAGTGAGACTTTGTAAAAAGCCTCCTGTGCTGTATCATGCAAACAGCAGTCAGCTCATATAGGGCTGGCACCTGAATTAAATTACTTCAGGGTTGGGTTTTTTTGGTTTGGTTTTTTTTTTTTGTTTTTTTTGTTTTTTTGCTAGAGATGACACAATTCACCTCTGTCTCATGTCTCTGGTTTTTTCTTACCCTAAACCTTTAATTTGGCCTAACTGAAGCTAATTTGACTTAAGCTGCCAACCATAGTTAGCCATATATGCCAAGTCAATGTTTGCATTCTCATTCTGCTCTCTCTCTGGTAAGTACCATACTGCTACACATAACACCATACACTGAGCCAGTTAAAAAGTCAGGACTAAGAGGTAGATTCAATAAACAGCAGTTTTTTTCTTTCTCAGCCATACTGGATGGCTGATTAAAGCCTGAACTCTGATACCCAAAAATATGTAGGTATATTAATTCCTGGCTCCTTCCTGCTCAGGAGATCCTAAGAGGGTAATGGGTTTGCAATGGAAATTAAAAGAGAAAACCATGAGAAAGAAACGAGACAGATGCCGTGGCTGACAAGAATGTTTTCTCTTGTAGGTCCTTGGTCCAACAGTGGTACATGAGCCTGTTAATGTGCAGGTCACATTTACCAACCCACTGTCTGAAGTGGTGACAGACTGTGTGCTGAGAGCAGAAGGTAGTGGCCTGCTCAAAGAGCAACTCAGGATCAGGTATGTACATGCTTACCTGGCCAATAACTCATTCACTTGGGTGGGAAGTCTGGAATAAAACTGGGGTTTTCTTTAAAAAAGATTCTGTCAACCTCATGACTTCTGTTTGCCCCAACCTTGGACAAAATACCATCTTGTCAGTACTCTCCATGTACTAGTTGGAGTTTTTTACACCTCCGTTGCCAGGCTTTGAATTACAGAATGCTCAAGGAGTGGAGAGATGGCCTGCTTTTATCAGCATGTAACTTGGAGTGCTGGAGTTAGTGACTGAATTATACTGAAGGCAAAAATTTTAAAACTTTCTTCTTTTTGTGGTTTGCAAAAGGAAAACCAAATAATCCTTGAACGACAAGAGAAAAAGTAATGATACCTTTTACCTTCAGATATTAAGTTCCTAGAGAGCCAGAACATAGACTGTAATGAAATGTCCTAGAAATGTGTCCACTGATGTCATACCAATAAGAAATTGTCCTCTCTTCTCCTCCATGGCTAGTACTTTTAAAACATTTTTACAAGTCTCCAAAATATTTATTCTGGGGGACTTAGCACCAAGAAACTGTGAGAGGAAAAAAAAAAAGATAGCAAAAGATAGATAACGATGTTAGTCACCAAGGGTTCATTTACACTGAATACAAAATTCAGGTCTAGATCTTGATGGAGAAGCATGACTTGCCTTAACGCATCAACAGTGCTCAGCTTCAGTACCTCCTTAGAGCAGAGAGGACCTTTTCGCCGATGTTCTCTGTTTCCTGGTCTCTCCTGGTGTTGGACAGGCAAGAAGAATTTCTAACTATGGACATAAAATCAAAATTTACCACACCAAAATACAGCATGAGCATATCTAGAGTGCTATAAATGTTGTGAGCACTGAGGTTAATACACACAGATGGATTTGGGCTCTTCTAAAGATCTTTCTGATCATTCCTCAGGTGCTCAGTTTGTTTTGCTCTTATGATAAAACCCCTAATTCTCTATCAAAGTTTGAGGACTGCAACTATTCCACCATATCCACTACAGCTTGGTTAGTTCTTCAAGGATAGTGCTGTGGGGGCTGTGAACATGGAAGGTTATGTCTGCCCTGCTGGGAGTGCACCAACACAGCAGCCACTTACGCTGGCACTTCCTTTCCATACTGTCTTAGATTTGGGGATTCCGAAGAATACATAGCAAGAATTTTTCAGCTGCTTGAATTTACAAGTGTATTCTCTCTTTCAGTGTGGCAAGAATGTCCCCCATGGAGAGCTCAACAGTGGAATTTGAAATCATTCCCTACAAGAGTGGCACCAGGCAGCTTCAGGTGGACTTGGTTTGCAAGCATTTTTCAGACATTAAGGGATTTGTGATGCTTGATGTGGCTCCTGCTCAGTGATATAACCTGTGTACACCAGTTCAGGTTTGTCCCTCCTTAGAGACCTGGCCCAGTGTTCAGACATTATTATGACTGGGAGCACAGAAATGCAGGCTTCTCAGCTGAAGTGATGTAATACAAGCAGAAATTAATAAAAAGGTACTAAACACTATACTGTAAAGACAGTGTCATCTTTTTCATTCACTAACCTGTTTTATGGGTCTTCATAAAGAGAGTTACTAGCAGAAATCATTATATAATTTAACTTGAAGGAGAGGATTAAGTGTGATGGTAGCAATGGTAGCAGCTAGATTTCAGAGGGAAACCACTTAAAATCACTGATTTTGTAAGCTTCATGGGATGTAACTTAATTATATTAATTAAATATAAGTTTTATTCAGTAATAGCCAAAGTACTATCCAAGTAGTTGGCATGATTAAATTCTAGAATTATAATTTTTTCTAATAACTAGAAGGAAAATACAGCAAAAAAATATGGCAGTGTTACAGCAGAAATCTCTTCTTATGACTGGAAAAATGAGAAGCTATTCAATAAACAATACTGAATTCACAGTTTCCCTATTCAGATCTTGATTTAATCATGTGACAAATTATAAAGAATTTAATATTCATCAAAGAAATGACTGGGAGTAACTGTACGAGAGCAGATGAACGAAACATGTCCTTGACTAAGGAGTGGCAAACACTAGAGCACCTGAAATAATAACAGGCTGGAATAGCTGTTCCTGACAACAGGAATGAAGCAGAACATCATTAAACAGTTAAAAGGGTGATCTGTCACCTGGAGTAGGATACATTTATTTACACACAAAGCTCCGCACACGGCGCGCCTCTGCCTCAAACTGCAACTTTCTGAATTAACTAAAATGAAAGAAACTTCTGCAAAGATAAATGGATAAATAATACCACAGCCAATCTGAGACGGAAACACACTACACCTGTCACTAACACACTGTAGTTAAGTACTAAGCAAATTTTCATGTATATACATCTTGCAAATTCACCTCCTCATATAGCTGTAATTATCACCTAGTTGGCACTACCAGGGAAAAAAGAAAAGCATTTGGCTCCTGAGGGTGGGGTGGGGGGGAAGTATTTAACAAGGAAAATATAACACAAGAGATGGTTTATGGCCCTTGTTCCATGGCTTCAAGCCCAAATCTTGTTCAAGTGGCTACATCTCTGCAATCACCCTCTCCCAAAAAAGATTCTGGATAATAAATTTGGCATTTTAATGTAAAATTGTATTTGAATCAATTGACATTTTAATAGCAGTTTCCATGAAATTTATTATTGGATAAAACAGCCTTTAGGTGTGACAAACCCACAGAGGCAGGACGCAGAAGCAGTGCAGGTGCACAAGTAGAATCTCTCTTTCAGGAGCATAAAGTTTCATCCAAGTTTTAAACATTTGTCAAAGCCTCCTCCTATCAATCCCATACACAGAAGTAGCATTCCTAGCTTTATCTAAGACAGTATAATCTTTAGAGGTATATTATTTATGTAGTTGCACAGATACACGCCAGGTTCTTGTAAGAGATATGGTAAGACAAAGTGTTTGCCTCAGTTTAGTCTTTTTAATGAGAACCAAAAGGAAAACACAAGGACCTTTCATTTTTACAGGTAGCTAGATCTTCAGGACATGAGAAATTTTAGGAATTCATAGGAAAATAGAATATTGGAATCAAGAAATCATTGTGTTTTCATCTAAACAAAATGCATTTGGTCTAAGAGACTATGACTGCAACTGGTGCTATGCAGTGGTGGAGCCACAAATGCCAGAATAGCTACCAACAACTGAGATAAAAGAAGAAAACAAAAAAGTAGTGAAATAAAAATTTATTTTAAAAAGCGTTTACAAGAATGGGAAAAACTGGCTTCTGTTCACATTAGGCAAAAACAGAGAAAAAGATGCAGCTGATGCAATGAATAAGTAAATTTCTCAATACTCTGCCTCAGTTCTCAGTTTTACAAAGTAGCTTCAGAAATAACTTCAGACAAAGCCCAAACCAATACCTACACTGTTTTGTGTGTAGAAATTACCTAAATACTTTATATTATAAGTTTTCTAACTTAAGCACAGCTAAAAGCTCTCAGGACTTACACATAACTCTGAGGCCGACTGCTACGTTTCATTGCATTTTAAATACAAATGACGGACAAGACCAAGGTGCCAATTGGGCAGATTAATTGCAGAAAAACCTGACTGAGCCATCACTCTGACCCACAGCAAAGGACCCCAAACCGTACCCTCTTCATAAGGAACGGCAGCAGTTGCCTTGGGGTATTTTCAAAGGCTTTGCCAGGCATAAACACCAGCAATTGCCCAAAGGGGAATTTAATGTGTGGGGACCAGCTTTCCGTGCTCTCTGACTTTGTAATGCCTACTAGTCTGAATCTGTGCCAGCACTAACAGGCAGCAGTCGTCTTCAGAAGCTATAAACAACACGAGCAATCAGTCAACTCATCAGTCCTAATTATTTTGACATTATGCGTTTTGATAAAATTGGAGGGAGTGGGGGCTCGGGGAGATGTTGAGTGTTTTTACTTTGCTCCAGGTCAGAAATTTCTCCCTGTACCACCAGAAGAATTGGCCAAACTTGTCTATGAGAGTACTTGAGAAAAAACAGCCCATGACATGTATTTTTGCCTTCAAGGCTGTTTCTTGCCCACGCCTGCTGCCACACTTCACCCAGCCCTTTATCTGCACCTTACAAAATGACTGTATTTGCCCTCCTAACTTCAGTCAGAGGAAGTTCCACCTGTTTCCTTTCATGCAGGGATCATAAGATAAGCAGGAAACAAAAAAGACTAATTTTTCTACCTGCTGTAGTGGGAGGTGTCTCTGCCTATGGCAGGGGGGTTGGAACTGGATGGTCGTTAAGGTCCCTTCCAACTCTAACCATTCTGTGATTTGCAAAGGCAGATACTTTGCAATATTTCCAGATGCACCCAGAAAGCACAGGATGGAAAGAAAAGGCTCAGGACAGTCTAATCAGAAGAATGTATGAAAATTCAGAATTACAAGTCACACATCCTTGTTCCACAAAGGTGCTTAAAGTTGATCATAATTCTCCATGAAGAAGGCATTATGCTGTCCATATGTAAATCCCAGCACTGTGTCCATTTATGCCTTGCAGAGCTAACATGCCAAAATAGCAAAGAACTGAACGTTCCTAAGAGATAATTCACCCTTTTCCTCTTGACAACACCCACTAGTGCCCAGCAATGCAGTCCCAGCTTCCCCCAGAAAGAACATTTCACAGACACAGACTGACTCTGTGACACAGATTAAACTGAGGTCTCATTTAAATATCTTTGACTTAAAGACAAGAAAACCTCCAAAACATGCAAACTCCTATTTTATTACATCAATTACAATATTTTGCCACCCACACATAGAGTTACAAGGGATGCAGAAGCTTGTCAAAACTAGTCAGCCCTGAGAGACTGGAATGAAGATTGAAAAGGGGAGACACACACACACACAGGAATTCGGATTTCTCCAGGCAACGGAGAGGGGAATAGGTACTTTTGCACCTATCAATTAAGTCTTGCAGGATCTTGGAAAGTAAGGGTATATAATTCCCCACTACCCTCAGAAAAGGCCTGGAGGCAGTTGATGGTATTTCACAAAATCTCATTAAATCTTGCAAGAATGCAGACGGTCATCACGGTTACACACAGCACGGTCGTTCCATTCAAATCCTTTCAGTATTTCTCCTTAACTACAATGCAGGAAGTTTCAGATGGTGTTTGTCACACGAGGTTGGAATGACCTCATCCTAATTAACTCTTTGGAAGGGAAGCCTGCTGTTAGAAGGAAAATCAACCCTAATGCTCGTGCCAAGTTCCAAGCTTCGCAACACTTGGGGGTGCTGGCTTCTTGAGGTGTCAGCATTATCAACCGCCTGCGGCCGCCGCACCCAGCTCAGTCCCAGGCTTAAAATGCAGGTCTGTCCAGCGCCATGTACAAGAAATACACATTCTTCCTGCCTTAGACATAAGACAACTGTTCAATTAAACTAATGTTTATTATAGAGAAAAATGTGTAAGTATCCAAGGAAGGATTTAAATAGCTTTTGTCAAACCTACAATCTTTACACGGCCCTTAGTCATAAGTCAATGGGAGTTGCTGGAGTAAAATAGGCTAATTATTGGTATTTTTCTTTATAAATACGCAGTTTAAATCTGAGCATGTCCAAGAGACTGACCCAGCCCTCATTGCATTCTGATCACTCAAAAAAATTAAGTGAGCACTAGCTGATATGACACATCCGTACCATCCATTGGCCTTGGTAGACATTAAAATCAGTCTCCAGGATGGTGCAGCTTTCTCCCCACCATTCTGTTCTCTTGATCTAAGTTTCTAGAGCCTTCATTCAGGCACTCAATGAAATTACTAGCCTTTTATAGATTGAAAGCAAACCAAAACAAACAGAAATTGTGAAAGTTGGTATTTTCAAATCACTTGGTTCTTTTGGCTGCCACCAAAGCTGCGCTTTACCACTTGGTATCTCTCACCCTCGCATACTCAATGCGGAGGGCACGGCTCACTATGCAAGACAAAACACAGTGCACAATAACATTTCCTGTTGCTCTAGAGAAGCAAGAAATTCCACCAAACAAAGGAAAATTCATGGATGTGGAATTGTAGAGCTGGAAATGTAGACACAATAAAAGGAAAACTTAGATGTATGGATTTTTTGATTGCTATATGCAGAAAGAGATCCAGTTATTAAAGATGCTCATGTAACATTTGAAGCTTCTATTTTTATAGGTAATAAAGATGATACAGGAATTTTATGGATTTATGTCTGGACATGTAAAACAACAACAATCTTCAAGCGCTATGAAGATAGCAACACAGTGATATCCAGGCAGGATGGAAACTTTCAGGGATCCCATGGATCACTTTTGCTTTAGATTTCTGTGAGCATGTCAGGGATGTGGTGGATACTGAACAGCGACAACACTTGCCTAGACATGGATTAAGCTTTTTAGAAGCAGCAATGCAAAAGTGAGTGCCAAAAGGGTACAAAATCTGCTCATGACATAAAGCCATTGAAATTACTGAGGACTAAAAAATTATGAGGAACAGAGTGTCCCAAACAAGGCAAAGAGAGGACAATATAACACTTGGTGAAATTCAGCTTGGTAAATGCAGCTTTTGGTAATCAGCTTGGTAAACAGTCAGAAAGCAGTTTTAGCCAGCCATTGTGCAGAGTGTTACATCAGCCGTATCAAGTGCAGAAGGAGAGCTCAGTACAAACAGGCAGCTCAACCTACATCTCAGCATCTTTTGTTTCTGTGATTCCCACTAATGACATGTTAGACTGCAAAGCAGACAGGAGGCGGCGACTACAAAGCATATTTATCCTTAACAAGAGCTCTCAGGGATATTAGATCTTGCATATCATGACGTACTCAGTCTTGAAATCATCAACTAGGAGATGACGCCTCACTTGCTGGGCAAAAACTGATGCACATCCTTCTGAGCTATCTGGTGTTGTCTACTGTCAGAGAGCAGATCAGACTGGACAAACCTCTGTTCTGATCCAGTCCAGCCAGTTATACGTGCTTTTGTTGCATTTTAGAGACAAGTATAGGTTTGGAGGCGGTTAATTGTGAGTGATTCTTACCGAATCCTTACAGTGAAGGAGTGTTGATTTCACAGATCTGGTGCACGTGAGGTTACGTGTGCTAACACTGATGTTCACAATATTGCAGCCTCAGGTTCGGAGGTGATAAGCAGAATGCTCATCTACTACAACTGCAGTTTTACAAACCATGGTACATCTCAGGAACGTGATTAATGTGTGTCAAATGTGCAAACAAACAATGTTCACCGTTAGCAGCTGTACAGGTCAATGGGCTGCAACATGTGTTATAATAAAGGACAGCTTGAGCTCACACACTTCAATTTCTTGAATAAAAGGAAGCCTGAAAAATAAACCTGGTATCAAGCTGACATTGTGACTGGAGAGATCAGTGAGAAGGACTTAGAGGAGAGTTGGATTTTGCAGGGAAAAAACAAACATAGTCTTTCCAAAAGAATGTCATCATGAATGTTGTTCCTGGAGCTCCATCAAAGAGAAGTTGCCCCTGTTGAAAAGATTTTCTGGAGCCAGAAACACATAAGTAATAGCTATATAGAAACCATATGAAAGAACCACCCTTAAAAGAAATCTGCAAGACAAAGGCAGTCAAAGGTTACTGAATTGCCCTTTACAGTTCAGACTGAAAAAAAATACTGTTTTCTGAAGTGTCTGACCCTTGCTGGAGGAACTTAGGGCAACACCTTTGGAGGACCCATATGGTAGAGCTACCTGTCATCATATCTGAAGGACTGTCCATTTGCCCACCTCCTGACACAGAACATACCAACAATGTTGTGCTGAAAATCAACATTGAGAACCCCATATTCCAGACAGAAAGACAGACAATTCACAAATAGGAAATCTCAGTACTTTGGCTGACTGTTTTGACCTCTGCAAGTGGCCAATTCCTGTTTCTTTCTCTCAGCTCCTGGATGGAAATTCTCAGGTATTTAATTTAGAATTGCAAATTCTCACCAGGTGGAACAAGTGCAAGCACTGCAAGCAGCAGTCTCTTTTGTGTATTAACCTTTTCAATGGGCATTTTTAGCCCATTTCGGTATAATGAAAGATACAAAGGGACAATAAGTACTTCTGTTCAAAGTGCTCATCAGTATGTCCTATGGCAAATGCTACTTGCACTTTCCAATTTGACCAAGAGATGGTACTGTGCATATGCCCGGCTATCACGAGGCAGCAGGGATGGGACAAATACCTGGCTTGGACAAGGTGACCTCCAGAGGTCCCCTCCAGCCACAGCCATCGTGCAGTTCTGTGAAAGTTAATCTAAACAATCAACTATGCTGTAAATATAAAAAAACTTAAGAGACTTTGTGTTTAGCTTAAATAATGCATATAAGCAAGCAATTGTAAAGCAAATACAAATACAAAGAAAAACACTGAGCTCCCTGGACCGTGTCGTGCAGCAGCTACCTAGTGTAAATCTGATTCTCACTCTGGAATGGCTACAGCTACCTCTGAATGCATGACTGCTTATGTAAGATATGGGTCCCTGCTGTGTACATGCCTACACTGGCCTCTATGTGCTATTTTATGGCCTAGTCATTCAATATTTTTAGGTTCCTCAACAACTTTTCCAAAGCTGCCTCCCTCATCTTTACTACTCAGAATAACTGAGCAAGCTTTGCCACCTCTTGCTTTTTATAAGCTTCTCAGATTAGTCACTAATTTGTGGAATGTCTGCAGAACTACGGGTGACTCACTCCACAGTGAAAATTGTTTATTTTTACTGTCTTATTTCCTACCTTTTGACCAACTATTTATCAATGCAGTGACCTTCTTTTTTATATTATGGCAACTTTAAGAATGTATTTAGTTCAAGTCTCCAAGTGTGGTATTTTTAAATAGTCTGCATTATGCTACAGAAATTCTACTTTTTTATTTCTTAATGAGTTTCCTCATTTTGAAGTGGTTTCACTTTTTAAATTAGGCATAACAGCAATGGATATATTGACCTTTCATTTTTCACTTCTTGAAAGGCTTAGGATCTAAGTAGTTCAGGGTTGATGCTGGAGAGCAGCTCTTTAACACTAATATTTGAAGTGCCCTGTGTGCATTATTTAGAGCTGAGTTAAGATTTGCATTTCCTACTCTAGGGTCCCCAGCATACAGCTCTCTGGAGAAATTGTCACTAGCTGTCTTTAAAGGCTTTGCATCCCACTGTGGAATTTAACCTCATCTGTAGCTAGGAAAGTCACTCCCTTCTGCTCTGTAGTGTGGTCTGACAGATAAGAGTCCTCAACTTCTGCATCAGAAGGCAGCCAGCAAGATAAGCTGAAGGAGAAGTGCCAACATCACGTCCCACCCTGTAAAAAGAAATTGAACAAACAACTCTGCAAGTGGATAATTTTTAAAGAAAGCTAAAGGAAAGAGCCATTGCCCACCAGACCAAGCAGGAGCTGAAGACTGCCACAGTCCAGGGAACTAGACATGGGCCAAGGTAAGCAACAATCACTTCGGTTAGTCCCAAGTATTTGCCAACTGTCTGTCATGACAAATAACTACCCCTGCTCCAAGGCAGCGTTCATGAGGCTTGTAGAAGAGGTGAGATGCTTCCAGAGTGCTCTAAGGGCTAAGGCAGTTCAATTCGCATGGAGGACTGCACAAAAGGGACATCAAACAACAGTTGGTATCAACGCCTACATGGAGCTTGAGAGGAACAGTGAGAGGCAGCTAAGGGCAGACATGAGAATTTGGAAGCAAAGTTAAGAGGGTTTATAATTAACATGGAAGAGGGGCAGGGAGGGAGTATGGGGAGGTATACCAGGACACAAAACTGAAGCAGAGAGATGACCACTTGAGGTCACTTGAGCAAGGAAAGGGTCCAGATACCAAACAGCCTTGAAGAAAGTGACAATAAGATCCATGAAAAGTCACAGGAAGGGAAGGGAGTCAGACTGCATATGACTCACCAGTCAACAAGATTGCCAGAGCAGACATCTTCAACACAGAGAAGAAAATACACAAGCTCAGAGCTAGCTCTGGTGCAGGACTACGATCTGGGACAGCCATAAAGGGATTTGAAAGCCAGATCAGGATCATTCACTGAACACAACACACGAAGACATTCACATGGGGAAAAAAAGAAACAAAGCACACAATCCAGTGGGACTCCCACAATAAACATAGAAGAGACAACAGCAATGGGAAAAGATATCAATGCAGAGGACAAGGCAATTAGACATAAAGAGAGAGGAAACCAATGAAACTGCAAAGAGTAGTAGCTGTGGCTTTAGCACAGGAGCAACAGCTTTATATAGCCAGGGAAAATACTCTGTAGATTTTATGACTTTTTTTTTTTAGCTGGAACAAAGGGAGAAACCTGGGTCAGCAAGGGGAGGTAGGTGACAGGATGTGTCATAGAAGGGGCAGCAATTACAACAGACAGGTTCAAGGATTTTAGTGATGAGTTGGGAGCTGAAAATGTAAGTGAGGTCAGGATGATCCCCAAGCTGAGAAATACCAGGCTGTTACCTGCTTCTCAGCAAAAAGCCTGGAAAGATTAAGAACACCACCAAAACCAGCAGACAAGTGCAAGTATATGATCTGACTACAGCCCTTGAGCAAGCAATTGGGTGCTTGAAATTGCAACAATTTTCTTCTCTCTCCTGGTGCTGTACAGAAGCATGTACGATGTGTACGTAGGAGACAGGAGGAAAAGGAGCTCTTCTGTCTTCTGCAGCTCTGGGTGTGAAATGTGGCACAAAGAAGGAACAAGTGGTGTTCGATTTGCTGTGATCCAGCATAGTCTCAGGGCTACGCAGCCTCACTGGAATCAGCAGTGAATTCTGCACCAGCAGCTGGTCTCTGGTGCATATCAGACATACACAGTGCAGTAACTGCTGGGAGAGCTGGACCGCGTATTGCAAGTGGAGGGTGACAGCTGGACTCCTGCGTGCAATTTCAAAGATGTGTCCATGTGGAGAAATGCTGCTCTGAGTGCCATCGGTGCCCTTGAGTGCACAGAGTAGGACTCCAAGTGCAGTCATGGTGCGTGCTCAGTACTAACCACAACATCTCTGTCACTGGGAAGCTCAGGTCTGTTCCATGTCCTTTCCTGGGCAGGAAGGAGCTTTTGCATAATCACTTGCTTCCCTTAACGATGCTAAGGTATAAGCAAAGGCAGCTAATTAGCCACTTGACAAAACAACCAAGAGCAGGGTGAAGACCCTTACAGTTACTGGGCAGAAAGTCTCAAAGGAACTGTGAATGGAGAAATGCACGATCTGCTGTTTGTGTGTCCCAGGATGTGGCCCCAGGCCAGACTGTGGGCAACTCACAGCCCCAAACTCATTCTGTATCTTCTCACACTACAGGTTTGAGCATCAAAAAATGTGATCTCAAGATTGCCATGAACAACAGTAACCACCACACAGCAGAAATCAGCTCTGAAAGGCTTATAGTGAGGCGGGGGCAGCCATTCACTATCACTGTGAGCTTTGCAGCTCCAACACACAACTACCTGCAGCAGCTGAAGAGGACCTCCCTCATAGTACAGACAGGTAACAACTCTACCATACCTACCGGAGCTCTAGTCCTCCACCCTCCTGAAGAACAGATCTAGTGGCAAAAGCCATCTCCCAGAGCTGGACAGAGGTGACCACGTTTAGGAGTGAGGCCAGTGAGCTCTATCTAAGGCAGAGTAGAGTCTCCTGCTGCAGGGGCAAAACTAGATCTCTTTCCAGAAGAAATATAGTAACCCGTGGAGGTTCATTACCCTGATTTGAAAGTACTTACGGGATCTCTTCTTTGTCTGTTTGGTTTAGGAATGTTCAAACATAGCTATCTTGTTACAGGTATTTTCTGTTACCAAGTGTTTTTTAGTGAGACTCCCGGGAAGGACAGCAGCTCTCGACATCAACTTGCTTTACCATAATCTGAGCATTTGCTTGTGATTTTTGTTACAAGAAATGGAATCCCAGGAGCAGCAGGTCTGCACCATTCTGGCTGTTCCTGGTGTCTACAAACTTATGAAATACACATCCCACTTTCAAACACAGAGGCCTGAGTGCAGTAGTAACCTTAGCAAGATCCACTAGGTATTAAGCTGCTAAAGGATTAAGACTCTCTCACAGGAAAGGAAAGCTATGGCTCCAGAGATAGAAAAGGTCCCTGCAACCTGCATGGGGCGAAGGTGCATGTCTGGAATGGCCCCAACCAGATCTCTTTGGCTGCAGGATTACATCCTTCCAAAGCAGATGGAACCCAGACTGAATTCCCCATCTCCAGCCTGGGAGACCAGAAGCAGTGGAGTGCAGCAGTGGAAGAACAGGACCCGTGCTTCTGGACCATCTCTGTGAACACGCCTGCCAATGCTCCCATTGGCAACTACGCTCTGCTTTTACATGCCTCCAAGGCTCCCTGTCTCCTGGGAAACTTCACCCTTCTCTTTAATCCCTGGTGTCAAGGTAGGTGGTCAGAAAGACAGACAGACAGATACCAGTTACTTCACAGCCACAGCTTTTGAACTCTGGTGCTCTGCCTCCACAGAGCTTGCGGCTGAGTCACCTAGGGCTCCCCAACACTCCTGACCTGCTCCTCAGAGCACCTTAGGAAGGAGGTGGGGGCTAATAAAACAGTGAAAGTTGCCTGTCTGACCACTTCTGCCTCCTTCCTGGAATACCCCACTGCCAGAGCTCTGTCCTCCTGTAATGGAAAAAACGTTGATAAAGTGTTTCCTATCATAAAGATTTTAAGATGAGTGAAGATGATAATTGGCCTGATTAAGGCCACTGTATCTTTTTTAGGGATAGAGAAGTCAACAGCCAGAAGAGTAAAAAAGCAAGCTAGTGCAATAGCCTAGGAGACACTTTTTGAGCACAGAAACGACAATCAAATTCTTCTTTCCTCCCACATTAAGAATCTGTTGTATTTTCCCAGGACAGAATGTCAGGGACTGCCGAAGTCCCTGGAGTGCAGAATCTGCTGATGTGAGAGATGCAAGTGCTTCTGGGACCAACAATGCTTTCTTCCTAATGCTTTTTTTGCCTCTAATTTAGATGATGATGTGTTCTTGGCTAATGAGGCACAGCGGCAGGAGTACGTTTTAAACCAAGAGGGTATCATCTACTGGGGGACTGAAAATGCAGTCCTAGCACAACCCTGGGACTTCAGTCAGGTAAGCAAGTGGCCCAAAACATCTGTGCTGTTTTTACAGCCACCAGCAGAGGAAGGGTGCACATCTCCCCTGTGTAGAGGACATTGCCCATTCCCATCCTGTAACTCTGATGAAAAAACTTGCTCTCTGCACTCACAATCTATGTCTGAGGCTGTGCAGGAGAACAGAGACCTGTGTATGAAGTCCCATGTCCCAGTATATGAACTTCTGGCTTTTTTCTCAGGATGTCCTCTATGAAGAAATGCATTGATTTCCAGCTAAGCTTTGTGTGCCTCCCTTTCATCAACAAATATAAAAGCATTTAACAGACCTTCATAATACTGTCTATTTTACAGGTAAAGTGAGGACAAGTAAATATTTCCATTTGCCTGAGGCTGATACAGCCAGTGATCAGAAGAGCATTTCATTCTACCTTAGAGTGACCAGATCACAAAAGTACCTCTGTGTCAGCATAGAGAGTGCTCCAGAAAAGCATCAATTGCCCTCAGTGCAGCATCATGCTAATGCACTTCCCACCTTGCTTCAAAAAAGCTGTAGGCCTGTCTATATTATGCTGTGTTCCCCCTCAAAATCTCGGCCTGGAGGTCTCCTCTGCAGCCCACTTCCATAAGAAAGGGAGAAATCATGCGCACAGTTAGAAACCCTGTCAGGAACTCCAGAGAACAAACCCTCAAGCCAAACCACATATATTATGTGTTTTTGTTTCAGTTTGAGAAGCACATTGTTGACATCTGCTTCTTGCTGCTGGATGTAGGTGAACGTCATCAACGAGACAAGGACCACAGCCAGCGCAAGAACCCTGTTCACATCTGCCGCACAGTCGCTGCCATGGTAAGGAGAGCAGAGAGCAGCTCTGACTCTGTCAGGGAAAAGCCAAATGCAGAGTGAAGGCCAGCATCTTCTCAACTCCAGCTTATGGCAACCAAAGAGGAAGCCTTTCCAGGCCTATTCCAAACAACTCCTCCTGCCCATCTCCAGCCCTTCCTCACGTTCTTGCAGCAAACACGTAGAGCTGCAGGAGTTTCTTAGCAAGGACAGTAGACTTATAGAATAAGTCTCAGAGGAGATGGTTGCACTTGTTCTACTCAGCCACGACCTTCACACTTTGCACAAAAAAAAATCCTTTTGGTTTCATCTGCCTTGGGAGTAGCTTCATTAAAAAGAGTGAGGTGTACCTAGCAAAGAGAGGCAATTCCTTAACCCACCTTTCTCTCCTCCTTCCCTGCAGCTGAACTGTGATGAGCTCAGAGGAATCCTGACAGAACACGGGACTGGGCAATACTCTAATGGGACATCTCCTTCCAAGTGGATGGGAAGCAGCCCCATACTCCAGCAGTGGTTTGCATCACAATGTAAACCTGTCCGCTATGGGCAGTGCTGGGTGTTTGCTGCAGTCATGTGTTCAGGTACAGTGGTGCCCAAAGACTTTGGTGTTGAGCAAAGCCTTATTTGGTCTGCAGAACCTCTAGCATATGCCTAAATTCCTGGATTAACAGACATCCCAGTAACATAACCTTTAATCTGTAGGTGAGATGCTCAGAGTTTCCTCATCAACATTGAGCATCACCAACTTTGATAGAAGATATCAGTGCATTCACTTAATACATCTTATTTCCTGAGGGGTCAATGCCTCTTACAAAGTCCAAACAGCAGGCCTGGTGCCATTGCTAGAACCAAAAAAGGCTCTACATCTATCAGCAGAGGCACTCTTGGGGCAGGACATACAACTGATTCACAGCTCTTTCTTCTGCAGTTCTGAGGTGCCTGGGAATTCCTACCAGGGTGGTCACAGGCTTTACGTGGGCTCACAACACCAACAGCAACCTGAGAGTGGATGAGTATTATGATGAAGATGGGACACTGCTTACACAAGACAACAGTGCCCGTGTCTGGTAAGAAAACATGGTAGGGCCCAAATGAGAATTTGAGCCAATACCTGGATCTAAGAAGCAACAGGTGGCGGGGGGAAAGAAAGAGCTGAACAGTGGCAGGGAGATGGACAGGACACCTCGGCTGACATCCTGTCTACATGACCTGTTCTTGAGGAATTGTCACAACTCAGACTGTAGAATGCCCTACTACTAAGGCCCACAGATACCCCAGTCCAGCTGGAGAAACTCCATTTGTGTCAAAAGCCATGGTCTTTGCTCTCCTCCATGTGCACTGAGCACTTTCAAAGGAGCAATAATCGGCTGTGGTTTGGCTAAAATTTTACTGTACCTTAGGGCTCAGTCCCTTGGTATAAGCAGGTGATGTTGTCTCTTGCAGGACCTTCCATGTGTGGAATGAATGTTGGATGGCTCGAGCAGACTTGCTACCAGAGTACAGTGGGTGGCAGGCGCTGGATGCCACCTGCCAGGAAAAAAGCAAAGGTAAGGTATCAAAGACAGGCTTTGGGGGGGTGTGTGGGGTGGGTAGTAAATAAGGTAGTTCAAAATTCCTCCCTTCTCCAGCTTTGAATGGAATGATGCAAAAGGACAGGAACTCACCCTGTTGACTTTAAGCACTAAATCGTCGCTCGTCATCTGTTTGGTTTGTGCAGCTTGTGTAGCTGTAAGAGCTCTGTTGC
>VZRU01005844.1:88755-101643 GCA_013398155.1 Pedionomus torquatus
GCTGTCCAGGGTGTGGTTGGTGCCCCCGATCACCTCATGGCACTCGGGGCACTGGCCCTGCTCCATTGCCCCCCCACACTCCCCGATCACATAGATGTGGCCATTTCGGCATTTGAACCAGTGGCCACGGGGACAACCCACCGCCTTGACAATCTGCACCCGCTCAGCTTCAGAGATGCCCAGCCCTGAGAGAGGCAGGGCAGTGTAGAGTCTCTCCAGTTTGGTCTTCACCAAAGCCTCATCCTTCTCCGTGAACTTCTTTGTCCCTTCCAGGATCTGGCGCACACCAGCAATCTCTGCTGCCAGTGCTGGGGCGATAGCGTTCCTTGCACTCTCACACTTTGCCAGGAGGCTCATCAGATAGGTCAGTCTCTGGAGCTCAGTCTGCAGGTCAGAGAGCTCCTGGCCTGTGAAACTGAGCCGTGGCTTATCCAGCCACTCCTGGACTTCATCCAGCCGCTTTCTCAGCCCTTTCCTCTCGTTTGCATTAATTTTGCTCATAGAGTTGGTTAGGTCAGCTACACGTTTGTATAGGTTAATCTGGTTTTCAATTAGTCCAATACTCTTTGTGGAGAGATCAGATGCTTTTAGTTTATCTTCTAGCATGAGGTACTTAAGGGGTAGATTCTTCTGCAGAACAGCATTCCCTGTCAGTGCTGCCTGCAGTCTTTGTCTGCTAGACTCAATCTCCTGGGCCGGGCCTTGGATTCTCTCTTTCACCTTTTCTATCTCATCCAGCCGCCTTTTCACAATGGTGCCATATCTCAAATTCTTTCTGATAGGTGTCTGGCACATAGGACATACTTTCAGCTTGATGACACCATCATCTTCATCCATATAATGGTCAAGCCCTTGGGACTCAAAAACGTGTCCACAGTCTTCAAGCTGCACAAATCGAGCATCTGGCTCTTCCTCAAAGCCAAAAAAGATCTGGGTGAGTTCCTCACGGTCACAAACAAGGCACTTCTTTGGGCAAGGCTCTCCACACAGTCCAATACAAGGATGACCACAGCGGAGTAGCTTAGCACATGGTACATTGCAGCGAGGCCTATTGCATGGTTCAGAACAAAGATTGGTACACTGGTAGTGCTGGCACCGCCACTCGCACGGCTCAGCACATGGAAAGCAGCTCTCTCCACATTTCTTTTTACACTTACTGTGGACACAGTGGTTCTGACATTCCAGCTGACAGGGAGGGCATTCTGTAGTACATGGCTGCTGGCACTTGTGGGAGCAGATCAAGATGTGCTTGCATGGGCTGTTACATTGCTTATGAAATCTTCCTTCAAAGCAGGTGTGACAGGAGCCTGAGCACACATGACCACACTGCAGTGTGACAGAACACTTCATCTTACATTCCACAGGCTTCTCATGTTTCATCTCCTCAGTGACCCAGCATTTAACTTCCTGGTCGTGGCCGCATTTCAGTGTGACTGTCACCAGTTTGGGACACCACTTATTGCATTCCTGCCCACAGAATTTGTTGCAGTTGTGTCCACAGTTCAACATCTTCTGACAAGGTTCTTGGCAAATAAATTCACTGTCCGGAGTAGAGCATGGTACCATCTGCAGGTGGCCACACTTAGAAATAGTTTTCTCTACTTTCACCATGCAGGGTCCACAGGGCTCATAACACAGCCGTGAACAGCGGTGCCCAGCTTCACAAAGCACCTTCTGACAAGGCTTCAGACACTGATACTCCTTGTGCTGAATGTCATATGGGTGACATGCTCTTGTGCAAACGTGACCACAACTCAACCTAAATTCACAGGGGCGACTGCAGCCTCCCTCTGGGACTTTGCTGAAGTCTGCTGCTGTAGATACCAGTGTCTTCGTTTCAGGGTGGTTTTGACAGCAAAGCATCAGTGAGCGGCCAATGTGACCCTTCTCCCGAAGTGTGTGAATGATCTTGCTCCAGAGAGGAACCTTGCCAAGCATCCCCATATTTCCAATACAATACAGCCCTTTTTTAGCTCTGGATAATGCTACACATATCCGATTAGGGATCTGTAAGAACCCAGTTCTTTCCTCTTTGTTGCTCCGCACGAGTGACAGCAGAATAATATCATTCTCCTCCCCCTGGTACTTATCTACTACGTGAACCTTCACACCTGCGAAGATCTTGGCTGGCATGAGCTTACGCAGACAGAAAAGCTGTCCTGTGTAAGTAGTGAGAATGGTAATCTGAGAAGGCAGATAATCCTGACACAGGAAGTATTTGCACAGTTCCACTACAAACTGGGCCTCATGTGGATTCTGGTGGCTTTTGCCTTCCTGGATCTCTTGCTCAGGGAAGTCATGTTCCACAAAGAAGAGGTTAGATAAGACACCCTGAAACAAGAGAAAGGAATGTCAGGAACAGAATTCTAGCTTCCTTCACTGCAGCCTGTTTCCATGTTCCCAATTACCCACTGACAGGAAGCCTCTTAAGGAGAGGACTACATTAGGTGATTTCCTTGTAGTTTTCCATAGTACATTCATCAGACAGGAATTTAAGCTTATTAATCACATTTCAGCTTATTAGTTACATTTTAGTACCCTAATATCCAGTTCTGTGGATGGTTTTTATTCCCTATCTTTTCAGAGTTGTTTCTACTGTACCTTTTCAGGTTCTAGAAAAGACAAAAGGTGCTAGCAACATTTCTTAAAGCATCATAGTTCCATTTCATGTTTGTGGTGTGAACAATGCCTTGTTTTGGGCATGTGGGAGAAAGATGGTAAGTTACCAGTGCACAGAGCTTAGCACTTGCCTAAAACTGCCTAGCATAAAGCCATGCCACCTGTTAGTACAGTAAAAACATAGAGGAAGGACAATTGCTTTTTCACTGGGAAAACTAGGAACACTGTGGACTCCAGTAGTCAATCACCAACTAAAGGGGTGTAGAGTTGTCTGCTCACCTGTTCAAAAATTCCCATTGTCTTGAGTTACCAGGAACCTTTATTTTTTGCCTATTAACTGGAATGCTTCTACCCTTGGGAAATTCTTGGGGTGTGGGGCAAAACCCAGGGACTGTTTTTATCAGCAAAGAACATTTTTTGTAGATCAAACAGAGATCTCTGGTTTTCCAAGGTGTACAATTCAATTCAGCTATGTTAGCAATTTACCAATTCAAATCACCTGTGTTGGTTATGGTACTAGATGGGGTGATTCTGTTTTAGTGCCTTTTGGTATCTCGAGTTGGTATCCAGAATAGCTTCTCATAGGAGAAATGGGGTAAAATCGTGTGATCTCCTAAGTGGTTGCGTGGCTTCGGTTGGATTTTTGTTGTTGGTTAGTTTTTTGCTTGGTTGGGTTTTGTTGGTGTTTATTTGCTTTTTAATTTGTTTAACTAAAGTATCTTCTACTGGATACTAGATATACTGGATCTGGATTTCAAGATACCAAAAGAAAGCTTGCCCCCTTTCCCAGACAGCTTATTCTACTAATTAAGTCATCTTCAGTATCAATGTTTTTGTGTCTGGCTTCAGCTTCTGCTATAGTTTTCAGTATGCTTTCCTCATCCAGCTAAAGAGCTTTTAACTAATTAGTAGTGTCTTTTCATGAAGAGAGATTTATGTAGGCTAAGCTACTCATCCTCTAACTGTATCCAATTCTTTTTTCCAGGATATTCAGCCACTGGCGTTTCAGAGATCCAAGGCCCATCGCTGACAGCCCAGTGTCAGAGTAACCTTGGCTGAGATTTCTGGGGAAGCAGTTGTGACAGACTCGCTGTGGGTGAGTCTGCAGAATGGGGCTATGCAAGGTAAGAAAGGTAAAATTTACAGACAGACAGGATTGTTAATAGTTCAAATATGCAAGAAAAGCACCAGCATGAAGAGATATGAAATCTTGATTAAGGTGGGGAAATACAAATCAGAAAACGGTGAGTTTGTGTTAAGACAAACTCAGTAAGTTAAGGAAGAAGCAGAGGGTGACACTTCTGATACCTGCCTGACTACAGCAGAGACTCAAGTGTCTTACAGCATGACAAGCACACTAATGCTTAGAACTTATTAAACCCTAGTTATTTATTGTGCATGTTAGCCAATAAATGATTGCTTTATGTTTTAAGGCTGAAAAGATCTTGTTTGCAGATGTTGTGTGTTGGTAAAATGCCCAGAGAACCTAAGGAAGGAGTGTTCCAGTAATCAAGTCATCTATGTTATGGTGGAGTTTCACATATTATGCTTTAAGTCTCTCATTTAAAATTTCTTCCTAGCTTTCAGTCTCCCACAGTTCTTTTGGTCCCTCTTCCATTTTTCACAGTTCTTTTAAAGTCATCAGTTTAGGACCCATTTCCAGTGTTCACCATCGCTAATGCCAGAAGAACCACACATTACTTGCCTACTTCTGTATCACACATTTCCTTGATTCAAGTATAAATTTCAATAACTGATCTTGATTCTTGATCAAGAATTTGAAATCCTTGAACACTACATTTTACAGAAACTCATTTTAGCTGGTAACTGAGGACAAAAGCAATTGCTTAGATTGATGAAAACTCACTTTTATGTTCTCATACTTCAGGACAGAGGGATGGTTCTCCAGCTCTTGGTATATATGAGGGCTGAGAAGCCAGGCAATTTCAGGACGCATGCGGTGCTGAAACAGAAAGCAATTGTATCAGTCTCAAAGAAGAACCGTATTACCCTGTTAGTATTCTGTTGTCCCACTGTACAGACTGTGGCTGAATACAAGACAAGGATGATTTCCCAGTAAGAGTCAAGAGGGGAGCACTTCCCAATCCCTATCTTCTCCCATCCCATCGCTGCCACCTCCAGCAATCACAGGAGGAGGAGGAGCAGAGTATCTTCAAGAAAATAATTTGGGAAGGTTTTTGTGATAACACTGGTCTCAGTGTAAATCAAACAACCACTTTTCTAGTAACAAAAGCCAGCACCTCACCCTAACCACTACACGAGGCAGGTTGAATACAGGACTGCTGGAAGCAGAATTAACTTCTCCAAGCATCACAATAGATCACTAAATAATTGAAAGTATACTGCTACACTGCGGCAGTTTGACAGCTCTTACATTCTTCTTGGGAATGTAGTAGCACATTCTTTCATTTTAGACTGCTCTGAGAATAGAAATACAAACTTAAGTGTACTACAAACTTAAAACAGCCTAAATACAAATGCAATGGAATTTTTTTATCGCTTTTTCTCACTTGATACTTCAGACGGACAAAGGGAAAATCGACTTTCACCAGTCGTTCAAAGAGAGAGACTTCCAGATTGAAGTTCTTAGCCAGGTCATACACGTTTGCACTAGGCCGCAGCTGAAAGAGAAGTGATAAGAGGTCTGTTTTAGCACTTTTCCTATATATTAGTAAGATTTTCCACTCATCTTTGGTTTTTGGTTTGTTTTTTTTTGCATTACTGGTGCCCCATAAAAAGGCCAGAGACTGGATTCTTGCAGAAGTGCTAAATATCAAAGTTAAATACAGTTACAACTGAAGTGGATACAAGTACATACAAAATTGTATCAAACTAAAAGATGTGTCCCCCAGGAGCTCTACTCCAGGACCTGTGCTATCTGTGGAAGCTGGGGAACAGCAAGTCTTGGCAACCTTTCAGGTATGGTGTTTTGGTTAAAAGGTTCTAGTTCATTGGCATGAGAGTTAGAGGCATTAGCCATGGATGTTACCTGCTGGTGATCTCCAATGAGGATGAGATGCTGGCAAGCTTTACTCAGAGTGGTAATGGTGTGAGCCTCAAGCACCTCTGCTGCCTCTTCTACAATGACAATTCGTGGCTCTACTTTTTGCAAGATCTGACGGTATTTTGCAGCACCTGAGCAAGGAGAGAAGATAAACCTTAGTGGAATATGATTACATGCAGGAGGTAGGACAAGAGTTTTCAGGGAGGGAGAGAGGCTGTGTGCCAGAAGAGACTGGGATTCTTCCCAAGATTTCCTATTTCAAGACCCAGCTTTTGGAACTTCAAAAGAGGCAAGGGTGGCTTTTGCATGAAAAGCAGGTGGGGATTATAATCCTCTGGCTGCCTTGGCCCTTTCCCAGCCCTCTTTTTAGACATAAGATACTTACTCGATATGTTGATCAACACACATAAATAAACCTAAAATTGTCTCTCCAAAGGGTCACATTACACTGACCTTTCCACGACCATCACCAGAAGGTGACCTGATTATAGCAGTGCTGATATTAGCTGTGCTTTACTCAGGCACAAGAAGTGGAGCATTTCTATTAGAAATGCTTGAGATGGAGGGAATGGAAGACTGCACAGAAACTGCTCATGCCGCATGTGATACTAGTCTTTTGGCAACAAGATCCTTTAACCATTACAGTCCAATACTGGTTTGCTTCCCAACTGCTGTGCACCTGTGGTTGTCATCCCCACAACTTGGGCCTCCTTGAGAATGCAGAGATCTTCCTGCAGCTTCAGTTCTGTCAGCCTTTCTGCTGCTGCCTGATACTGCTGCTCATGCTGCAGAATCCTCTGTCGAATGAGCCCCTGGTAGGTCTGCAGCCAAAGCCTGAGAAGAAAGAGCAATTATCACACACAGCAAGGGGAACAGGATAGTGATCCACAAGTTCTGAGTGGATTCAGTTCAAAACTTCCTATGTGTCTTTTGGGCAAGAGATAATTAGCATCTGTACTTAGTCCCAAATGCACACAGTGGAGGTGACAGTACTGCCTGCTGTCATACAGGAGGTAGGAAAGGCAAGAACAAGCATCTTCAAATAAAGAGCTGAACAGATATGGACAGAAACACTGTGGCTTGACAGAAAGAGTTTGCAAACTGGAACAGTCCTAGGAAATATCTGCCTGAGAGACACTGCAGAATAGCTTTGTCACCTGTAAAGCCTCCAGCGGGAGTTCAGGTCAAGGTGCCACACATTCTGAATAGCATTGGCCTCTAACTCTGTCATTGCACTCAGTTTACGGAGCTCAACCTTCATCTTCTGTTTCATTTTCTTCCTCTGGGCAGAAGTTACCTGCAGAAAAAAAGCAGCTCCCCAATAAGGAGTTACAGCACAAAGGTTCTTCTTTTATTTGTACCCCCATGCAAATAAAAAAAACCAAACCCATCTTTACACAGTCAAGCAGAGCCAGAGCATGCTAGTGCATGCAATTACCTCCCACTGCATAGTACTCTGTTGTGGCTGGGCTGTTCCCTGTTCCTGATCCTCCAGCTTCATAGCCAACATCATGCTGGCTAGTTCACGAACAGCTCTGTGGTCTTCCTCCTTCCTTCCCTGAGGCTTTGCTGCCTCTTCATCCTCAATCACTCTGTCAGCTTGAATCAGGTCAGCCTCCTCGGAGATCTCCAAAAGCTCCTCTTCTGCTTCACCTTCCCACTCCTCCTCTCTCTCCTGCTGACCACCTGTGAGAGTCAGCAGTCACATGCAGTAAGCCACAGCCACTCTACCAGAATCACAGTGCAGCAGACAGGTCACTATGTGGAAATTAATGTTAATCTTTCCATTGCCTAATGCATCTCTCAGTGTCTCTTAAGTTAAGTAGCAGTGTCTCTTCTGGCATGTATGCATTTCTTAGAGAAACACACCTGTAGAGAAACTTACTAGAGGGGGGTGTATGTTTGGGTTTGGGATTTATTACCTGGAGTCTCAGCCCTTATGTTCTCTGCAGCGTTCTGGGTGAAGATGGTTACACCAAGGCCCAGCCACTCCAGAATCATCGAGTGTTTTGAAGCTCTGTAGTAAAACTCCTCATTATCCTAATACAAGGAAACTCAAATCAGCCAAGCCTATTGCACTTCAGAATCTTTGGATGATGCCAAAGCAGCACCTTGCAGCAGCAGGCAACTAGGACAAGTCCTCTGAGAGACCTCCAGAGCTAGAGAGTCTGAGCAGCCTCAGATATTCAGAAAGAATATCCCTCCTCCCTTTCAGTTCAAGAGGTTTTTGTTTGGGCACTTAGAATTTCTGCAGTTTAAAGAAGCAAAATTTAAAGCCCCTGCCTGCCCCACCTGGTCTAGACTACTGTCAGTTGCACAGCTTGCTGTTCACTCCTTTTTAGGAAAGAAGTGTGCTTGGGGAACCTCAAACTTATTACCAGAAAGGGTAGTAAGTACACGCTGGATCTGCTTGACTGAGAAGAAAGGGACCTCTCTTACCAGACCATTCATCAGACTGTCCCAGTGCTGGGGTGCAATGCATGATTCCAGGTGACGCTCATGCAGAACTCCATACGTCGTGCACTCCAAGAGCTTTGCTCCTTCCTGGAGCTGCTGCTCAGCCTTCTTCATCTCATTGGTTATCTACTCAGAACAAAGGGAAGGGAGGCATCATCATACTTAGAGAAGCAAACTTCAGAAACAGAGGCTGATTTCAGCATAAGACAAGGTGAAAGAACAGGTGTGGAAGAAGATTAGTTTAGTTTTAGTTTAGTTAACTCCTCCAATGAACAGGCAACCCAGTGCTTCCATCTCCAGTGAACTCTGCACATACGTTCACGTAGGCTCTGCGGAGATGCATTGGCAAGTTGTGTCGGAATCCGCACTTCTTCCTCAGCTCCCTCAAGGTGAATTGCTTCAGGACCTCACTGTTACTTCTGCCCCCAACACGCACCATCCCATCTTTTTGGAACATGTATATTCCTGGGAATTAAAAGGAAATATTAATACTAAAGAGGCAAACTCTGTTTTCTGCAGTAGGACAAGGGGTAAGAATAACCTCTGTCTACAAGTGCTAGACTGGATTGGTCTGAGTGAAGTTTTCTTACTGTGTATCAACAGGACTAGAGTCATTAGAAGCAGCCAGAATGGCAGGTCATCACGCCGCAAGATGGGCAGAGTAGGAGTTACACTGTAATTTCACTGACCCTCCATCACACTTGCCAGGTGTTCTTACCTTCTAAGAACTGATCCAGTGCATGGTTAGTGTAGCAGACTATAAGGATGGGAGACTTCTGGACAGTGCTTTGCCACGCATGGTTATTAGCCAAGAGAGCCTGAACAATCTTCAAACCCACATAAGTCTTCCCTGCAAAATAAGCTCAGAATCAGAAAAGGGTAATCCAACCCTCTAAGGGGTGTCTTGAAACACAGCAATCACCAAAATCAGATACAAGACTTCCTTCTGGGCTGTGTCAAGAGAGCTGACCCCAGAGGTTGCTAGTTTACAAATGCAAATGAAGTAGCATGACACTGTCTTTCTGGACAGTAGTTGAGCAAGGCCACGAGCTGCAAGAATGTTGTCTTCAGTGAATACACTGGACCTGAACCCACAGTTTCCTCTGCCACTGTGTCCTCTGGCCCATTCTGGTGCTGGCTTCATACAAGACATTTGGCTGCAGAGGAAACATCTGTACACTAGCGGAATTCAAACAGTGGCACTTGTTGAGTTCAGGTACCACTTGAAACAATTACAGTTAATCTTGTAACTCTTTATTCACACAGAAGATCATGGCTGAACACTCGCAACATTCAGCTATGAAGAAAAATAGGACTCTTGCACTGTTATCAAAGATGGTTGAAAATTTGTCACCCCAATACACAAGTAGAGCCAATCTATTTGCAATTAGGTCAGCAATAGGTTGTATCTATTTGCAACTAGGTCGGCAATGCGGAAGATCAGATATGGGTATCTTAGAATATTTTAACCTTCTCCACAGCTCATACTAAGTGGATTGCTCAACCATCAATCAGGCATGGGACTAAAGATGTGGAGACAGTACAGGTTAATCTCCGTAAATGGAGGAGTTAGGGAGAACTCAATGAACTTAGATGACAGAAACTTAAAGCAAATACTTCTCACCAGTCCCAGGAGGTCCTTGGATGATAGCCAGCTCCTTGGTGAGTGCAAGACTCAGTGCCTGCATCTGAGACTCATCTAATCTCAAGGCTTCCAATGAAGGCCACTCCATGGGATCTAGAACACGGACACTTTGCTTTTTCAAACCATCAGGGTTCATCTCTTCATCTGATGGGGGATCTTCCATCAGGGGTGCAAAGTTGTAGGCAGTATCCATTTTTAGGTATGTTGGCTTCTCCACCTGAGTATCACATTCCACAATATACTTCTGGAATGGGATATCTTCTTCCTGGATTTCCTGTAACCCTTCTAACACATGCCGATAGGCCTCAAAGTAGGCAGTTGTCTCTACCATGAGGAAGGAGTCTGAGGGCTGAACCTCTGCCAGCAGTGCCTGGCTCTGTGCATTAAAACATAGCTGCACAATCCCATGGGCAAGATCTGCACTGTCACGATTAGAAACAGTAGCAAAAAGGCATGTTTCAAAGTGATCTTTGGACATGCAGATCAGGGATCCATATATCAACCGTTTGGAATTCTGCCATCGTACAAACTTCAATGGTTTTATGTCAAACTGGACCTTGTAAACAATACCAGTTGGGCAACAGAGAGGGGTAATAATCCGTGTGTCAAAGTAGATCCTGATATCATCAAATTTCTTCTTTCTCAAGCCTTTGTCCTCAAAGCTCTGCAGAAGCTCCAAGATACCTTCTCTTAAAGGCCTTACAAAGTCTTCTCTCAAAAGCCGGAAATGGGTGTCAAGATAAATGCTGGTGCTCTCATATCTTCCAGAAACAATATTGGGACGTAGAAAGGGTTTCTCATCATGATGTACCTCATTGTACGTCGGATAAACAGTCATTGTACGATAGGATTCTTCTTGACCGTCAAGCTGAGGCTGCATAAGAGTATAGTTATCAGCCCTTAGTGTGCCTTCACGTCTTTTCTCCTGCAGATGCTGCATGAGCATCTGGACTTTATTTAGATTCTTCTCTGTTTCTTCTGGAATGTCCACACCAGAAGCTCTCAGGGCATTTATGGATGCTGGCAAGACCGTCAAGAGAACAGAGATTTTCTGCACAGAGCTGGCTGGGAAAATACTGATCAGGTCCTGCAGAAGTGAAATGATGTTGCTAACGTGCACAGGGTACTGATGACGTACACCAGGGACTGCTTCTGTTATCATGTCAGACACATACTGTGGCAGACAGATCTTGAGAAAGTTGGACTCCTTCACCACTCCAAGAAGCTGTTGGACACTCTGTCTGTCCATTCGGGAACTGCATGCTTTTCGAAGCACCTGGCAAACGAGCTGAAGGAAACTAGGCTTCATAGCTGTTTGGGAAAGAAGATCCTTCAAACCCAAACTGGAAGCAAGTGTGATGACAACTTCTGAAGGGTCTTTCTGGAGGAGGTTTTCTAGGAATTTATAGCCAAGCCTCTTGACTTGCTGAGGCTGTTCACTGAGCTGGGCACCACCTGGGTTAGGGTTCTGGTAGAAATGAGGATTTTCCTGAGGCTGCATCCTCCTTCCCCTACCTTCATTTTCCTGCCCTTTCCTCAGCCCTCTGGCTCCTTCCTGGGCTTGTCCACCTTGATACCTCCTTCCCCTGCCCTCATTTTCTTGTGCATTGCAGGGTCCTCTGTCCCTTTCATGTGTTTGTCCATCTTGATACCTTCTTCTTCTACCCTCATCTTCTTGTTCATTCCAGGATCCTCTAGCCCTCTCATGTGCTTGTCCACCTTGATACTTCCTTCCCCTACTCTCATCTTCTTGCTCATTCCAGGATCCTCTGGCCCTTTCATGTGTTTGTCCATCTTGATACCTTCTTCTTCTACCCTCATCTTCTTGTTCATTCCAGGATCCTCTAGCCCTCTCATGTGCTTGTCCACCTTGATACTTCCTTCCCCTACTCTCATCTTGTTCACTCCAGGATCCTCTAGCCCTCTCGTGTGCTTGTCCACCTTGATATCTCCTTCCCCTACTCTCATCTTCTTGCTCATTCTGGGGTCCTCTGGCCCTTTCATGTGCTTGTCCACCTTGGTGCCTCATTCTCCTTCCTTCATTCTCCTGTTCATTCCAGTGTCTTGTGGCTCCACTGTTGGCCTGTCCACCTTGGTTTCTTGGTGTATTCTTGATCCGTTGAGGAATCCTTCCACTGCAACCACCAAGTCTCTCCTCCCTTTGCTCAGTTAAAGGAGAATAATTACTGGTTTGGGGGCTTTCCCCTAACTCAGCTGTCTGGCGTGAAACATCATCTGTTCTGTTTCTGCCTCTTCGCATAAAGCCAGTATCCCAATGATTTGCGTGTCCTTAAAATAAATAAATAAAAACACTCCTTAATCATAAATCAACCACATTAACTTGCCTCCCAGCACAAACGTGTAGCATTTTGGCCTGACAATTACATTTTGGACATCACTTGACATCAGGTTAGAAAACCATCATTATATTTGCACCCAGACTTTAAAATTGGGGTTTCCTTTGTACTCCTTTTTCTAACTGCTAAAAAGAGTGCAAATGCCTAGAGTTCACTTAAGCCATGAAGACGCTAAAGAACACAAACCCCTTTTCCACAGAACAGAAAGCAAAATTCAGAAAGGCCAAAGGGGAAGTTTCCTGCACGGGACAGGACTCCATCAGGAGTTGGCTGTCACTGAAATGATGACAAAGGCAATGACTTTGACTACATATAGCACAGTTAAAACACAAAAGTTTTGGACAAAGTCTGGCCTCTCAGAGTAGCAGGATGCATAGTCCATATAGCCTTTGTCATGCTCTCAGTAGAATATCGAGGGAAACACTGAATATTAGCAGAAACAGCCAGCGCAGATGATGCAGTGCATCATCCCCTCGTGGTCCCAACCAGACACCAGGGAGGGAGGCAAATAAAGGAAATGCTGGGAAATGCTGCATTTTAGGCTTGAGAAGAAATTTCACTAGACACAGGCAGGGAAGTAGCAGCTCCCCATGCATCACCACCGTTCCTCAAGCCCTTCTCCCCCGCGTTCAGAGGGCGACCCTCACTCACCTCTGCCTCCTCCGACCCGGGGCTGCTGCCAACGCGGCTTCTGCCCGGCTCCCTCCATCGCTCGGCCCGGCGACAGCTCCGCGGGGCGTCGGTCGCGGCCCTTGGGGGCGAGGGGGCTGCACCGCTCCTGCACC
>VZRU01005847.1:10385-21422 GCA_013398155.1 Pedionomus torquatus
TCCACTTGGCTTGGTTGAACTTCATGCCATTTGCATTAGCCCACCTCTCAAGCCTGTCCAGGTCCTTCTGGATGGCATCCCTTCCCCTCAGCATGTTGACTGTGCCACCAAGCCTGGTGTCATGAGCATACTTGCTGAGGGTGCATTCAATCCCACTGTCCATGTCTCTGACAAAGATGTGAAATAGCACAGGTCCCAGTACTGACCCTTGTGGGACACCACTCATCACTGTCCGCCACTTGGACACTGAGCCGTTGACCACAACCCTTTGAGTGCGGCCATCCAGCCAGCTCCTTATCCACCGAGTGGTCCATCTCTCAAACCGATGACTTCCCAATTTGGAGACTAGGATGTCATGTGGGACACTGTCAAATGCTCTGCATAAGTCCAGGAGATGGCGTCCGTTGCCCTGCATTTGTCCACCAAATTTATGGCAGTATCATAGAAGGCCCATCTTGCAATAAATGTGTCAGGGATTGGCTGGTCGTTATCCACAGCAGTCAATGTAAAATTGTAATGTTTTGTTTTCTCTTTTGTTGTTGGATTTCTTGAGGGATAGGAGTGGATGACTACATAGCAATATGATGCATGGTACCATGCTTTATGTAGCTATGCATTTGAAATAGATAATTAAGAAATAAAGCAGTGTACATTATATAGATTATTCTATATGGACACTTTGTATTTGATTGCAAGCTTAGCATGTATGCGCTAATATAAATTCTTCAGCTTGCTCCCATTGTAACTGATGGTCTTCAATCTTATATGTCTTCAAAACAAAATAATTTTCACCATGAATTCTAAATGCAGTCTCAGATTTGGAAAAGGTTGACGTGTTTTAGTGAACAACTTGCAGAGACTTTCTTAAAGGTTTAAATTTCTGTTTGTCGCAAACTTGCACATAATAGGATAAAGGATATCCTAAGAAAAAGTGTTATTTTGTTAACTGGCGAATTTGGTAGCCTTCTATGACAGTTACAGCTTTGATGGATAAAGGAAGAGCAACTGACATCGTCTAACTGGACTTGTGCACTGTGTTTGATGCTGCCCTGCATGACATCCTTGTCTCTAAATTGGAGAGACTTGGATTTAACAGATGAACAGAAGATAAGGAGTTGGCTGGATGGCTGCACTCGAAGAGATGCAGTCAATGGCTCAATGTCCCAGTGGTGAGCAGTGACGAGTGCTGTTCCTTGGGGGTTGTTAACATCTTTGTAGGTGACATAGCTGTGGGATTAAGTGCACCATCAGCAAGTTTGCCAATGACAGCAGCTGTTTGGTACAGTTGACGTGCTGGAGGGAAGGGATGCCATGCAGAGGAATCAGATTTGCGTGGGCTTGAGAAGTGGGCCTGTGTGAAACTCATGAAGTTCAGCAAGGCCAAGTGCAGGGTCCTGCATGTGGCTCATGGCAATCACAAGCACTAATAGAGGCTGGGCAGAGAATGGATTGAGAGCAGTCCTGACAAGAAAGACTTGGGGATTTTGATGGATGAGAAGCTCAACATGAACCATCAATGTGTACTTGTATCCCAGAAAGCCAACGGCATCCTGAACTGCATTAAAAGAAGCGTAGCTGGCAGGTCAGGGAAGGTGATTCTGTCTCTGTACTCTGCTCTGGTGAGACCCCACCGGGAGTACTGTGTCCAGCTCTGGGGTCCTCAACCTAAGGAGGACATGGATCTATTGGAGCATGTCCAGATGAGGGCCATGAAGATAATCAGAGGGCTGGAGCACCTATCCTGTAAGGACAGGCTGAGGGAGTTGGTGTTGTTCAGCTGAGAAGAGTGTTTCCAGTGTTTAAATAAGGGCTACAGGAAAGATGGGGAGGGACTCTTAATCAGGGAGTGTAGGGATAGGATGAGGGATAGTGGTTTTAAATTGAAAGAGGGGGGTTTAGATTAGACATTAGGAGGAAATTCTTTACCGTGTGAGGGTGGTGAGACACTGGAACAGGTAGCCCAGAAAAGTTTTGGATGCAACATCCCTAGAAGTTTTCAATACCACGTTGTCAGTGGTGGTGGGGTTGGAACTTTCAACTTGAACCATTCTGTGATTCTATGAGGTACGAAGCTTCTTTATGTGAATTTTCTCGCATGTTAGTTTTTTGTTTTACTTCTGAATTCCTAAATTTCATAAATAAAGCAGCAATGTAATCTTTTCTTTTACATCTCTACAGATAGAAAACTAGTCACTAAAAACTGATAAAAAAAGGTTGCAACATCATTTGTTTACACATTTTATTCAAAGTCAAGTGAAGAAAATAACAGAGAGCTCATACGGATGAGAGATGGTTTTGTGTGTGGGAAGTGAATAATTCCAAAATGCTTATAGATGAGACTTTTGATGAAGTGCAACATGTTGCTCCTTTTGCTGGCCAAGTTGATAATTTAAAATGTAGTAGAAAGCATCTTCCTATGGCAGCTTTTTGGTAAGACTGTGTTTCATACACTTTGTGTATCCAGGTGTCTTTGCTGGTCACTTATTCTCTGATATTTTTTAAAATTTCCTCATCTGTGATACATTTTTCCTAAAACGTAACTTCTTTCCAACCCCACTCCTGGAGGAACCTGGCATACCTCAAACAGAAGTTCAATATCAGCATGAACAGTCATCGTCTAAGCTTTCAACATCCAGAATACAGAACCAGGTCATATTTTGGTAACTTAAGGATATTGTACTTCATAACGTAGCATTTGTGGAGGATATCCTGAGTTTTTATAATTTAATGGCTTTTGAAGAATTCCTAAATAAGAATTTTTCCCTCTTCCCATTTTGGAGTTGTTTCCTCTGTAGCATTGTTAGGCTTGATTAGGATCTATGAACTTTTTGAGTAGTGAGTCGGAAGAATAAACAAAAGCTGAGCAAGCGAAAGCTGAGGAATGGAAGAAATTTTTGGTTTAAGTGTAGTTTCATTTCTTTCAGCTCTAAACTAGAGCTATAGTTTCCCTCTCCTGAATGCACACCTTTTCCTTCCTCTTTCCTTGTCCCTTCTTTTGCCATTGCACCCTTAAAAAAATCATGGAAGACAGTTCTGGTATACCTTCCTCAGACAACTGTGGGATATGCCTGTATATACTTCTTTAAAAAAGCCCAAAGGGAAAGCTTTCAACTGTAACAAATCTATTGTGTAAAATATGCAAAACAGTAAATATGCATATAGTCATAAACCATAATGATTCCACAGCAGTTCCTTATGTAGTTCTTACATAGACAATTATCTATTTTGTGACTCTACATGCTTTTCAGTTTGGGATTTCAAGTTTTTTGACATTGTAACTGAGAAGTGATTAGACGGTATGAAGAAAAGCACCATAGAATAGATGTTTAGTGAAAGATAAATAAAAGCACTTCATAAGATCAGTGGAATATATTTGAGATGTGTTACATTACTGTCACACCCATGACTGCTGAAACACTGAAATAATCTGTTGCTATTTAATCCAAATCAATTCCATTTGCTAGGTCATCTGGAAGTCACTTTTGCAGAATAAAGTTCTTAGTTGTTTAGTCCAAAGGTGGGGGTGGGAGAGGGAAATGTCAAACTACTGAAGAAATATGCCTCAATGGGCAAAACCATAACAAAATTCTAAACATCTCAGTTCTGACAGAAATAACTGGTTGGCTGGAAATAATTGCTTTGAATATTTTGGATTCATTATGGTGAATTTTGCCAGATGCTCTTGAAGGATATTTGTGTATGCTATTTACTGTGGTGTTTCTGTTGCTTGCTGTGAGGCATATGCGCTTCTGGGCAATTTGATCCTGTTTGTTTATGGTCTTCCCCCAACCTCCCAGACAGCAGTATTCAATTGCGTATTAGGTTCTGCTGCTTTTCAGGAGAGGTGATACAAATGCAAGTCCCAGGCAGTGTTTGTGTAAGGTTAAATGAAGTGTATTTCTTCTTAGCTAGCAAACTTCTTTTGAATCTTGATATAACTTGATATGTAAAAAACTGCATTGCGAATGACTGCAATTATATGGTTACTGGTTGTGTCTGTGCTTTGATTTCTCAGAGTGTGCTTGGTTTGGATTTTCACACCATAGTACTGTTAGGTTGTTTGAAATAGCAATGCTGCTGCTGAAATGGTGGTTGGGACCTTTCTCTATTCCTGTCCACCCTTTACCTGCCTGATGCACCAGGGTACTGGCTCTGGTATGGCATTGGGAATCGTATGGGTCGTATATGACCAAGAACTAGGAAGTGGGAGAGAGAGGTGCATTTATACATGTTCATTCTGGTTGTGGAGTAACAGTGTAAAATACAACAAAGTTGCTTTGCGAAATAGAAGCTGAGCTGTAAGCCTTGGTTCAACGAGCACAGGTTTTTTCACTGCTTGCAGTGTAATACATCACTGACCTGACCAGAACAGATTCATCTGTATAAACCTAGTCTCTTTCTGGCCTTCATTGATGTAGTTTTATACTCTTCAAGGTGCAACCACTTTAACAAGTGTTTAGTATTATAATATAATATAAATATATATATAATATATAACAGTATTATATTGTGGAAAAGCATAAAGCTTGTTGTTACGATATCCAGTTTATTTAGCTTTGTCATAAATTCAGGGTCCTAGGCCTGTGTTTTAGAGAGGTTTGTTTAGTTTTCCTGCCGAGCTCTATTAAAAAAAAACCACAAAAGCTTTTGTGTTTTTTTTTTTCGTTGCTCTTGCCTTTCTTTAAAAATGGAGAATGCATTGACTTCTGAATACAACATATCACTTCTTTTATCCATTAAATAATAACAGAAAAGAAACAGAATTTGAAGAAAAATTGAAGAAATTGAGAATGTCTTTATTTCATTTTGTATTTTCTTATTCTTTTTAAAATGCAGACGTCTTTGACAGGTCCTGGTAACCACTTAAAGAAGTGGAGTTAGTGATTTTGATTTCAAAGTACTGGTGCTAGCATAAAGATAGTTTATCACTTGCAGAGAATAAGTACTGCGGATGCATTGCTCTTTTCATGGCATGTAATCAAGAAAGTCTTAATCTAACCTTTATGGTGGTGTACTTTGCGTCATGTTATTCATCAGGCAGTCCACATATTTTTGTGGCACTCCAATCATAGCTGTAGTGTTAATTTCATTCTTTGTGTGGTTATGATGGTCCTTTTTCATCAGAACTACTTGGAAGTGTCTGAAGTTAATTTGTAGAATTTTTGTCCCAGTTTTCATGTATTTATAAAGAATTAAAAATTGTTTTTTAATGTTGTTTTTTATTTTATTTAATACTACTGTTTTGTGCTATTACATTGGAATTAGGGTGAATACTGATCTCTATAAAATGGGAACTGGTTGATATTGAAAATGAAGGCAGACTGTTTAAACTGAATATTTTAAACTCTAGTGGAATATTTTTTATTATCTCTTCTCTATTGGAGTTGGGCTATAGCACAGTAATCCCATTTTTCATTTTTCCAATCTCATTGGCAGTGATTGTGGAACTTGTTGGTTTGCTCCAAGAAAATTTTTTCCACATTTCACAAAATCTGATAAATGATAAAAGATAGAAAAGATAGGTTGACGTTAGTGTTCGTGTAGATGACACATAGCTGATTGGAGAATGATGTGGGAGAAACAATGGGTTCTTACTTATCACCTGAAGTCTGCTGATTTTTAGTGACAGCTACCTGTAATAAAACCCCTGACAAAAAGATATATGTTTTTTTTTTCCTCTTAAAAATTTATTCACTAAGCCTTGTCATAACAGATGAAACCCTTCTAGCACTTTATTTTGGAGTGGCTTTACAGGTACACAACATTGTTAAATTTAATGTTATTTTTTATCATGCTCACGCAGTCAGTTGGTCGTCATCTGTTATTTATTATTTCTATTTTTATCACATTTTAGCACATTCCTTTTTTTTTTTTTTTAATTCTTATTTTAGCCGTCTTCAGTCAGCTTCTTTAGTAGACACGATCTTTTACTCAGTCAGTGGTGCTTTAGCAGAATTGGCATGAGACATCCAATATATGCATAGTATATTTGGTGTCTCTGTTATTGTTGTTGTTGGGGTTTTTTGTGTGCCAAAGTCTCTTCAGTGTTCCAGGCTTTTTGGAGTGAAGTGTAGATCAAATAGCTCACCTGTTTTTCTGTAGAAATTCTCAGTTTGCTGTAGATGTTTTCTGGCCTGCAGAAATTCTACATAATCCATGTATTCCCAGAACGTGCAGATTTTTTTTTTTCTTGTAAATTCTTTCAAAAACTTGGATGGCTTTAGATGGGATAACATTTTTGTGTTCTGTGTGTGTGTATATATATATATATATTTTTTTTTTAAGGAAAAGCTTATTATCCCAGTTGAGCTAGTTATTTTTCAGATGTCATTTCAATAGTCATTGTTCAGCAGGATTCTAAATGGCCCTTTTCTCTATATGCATAAGATTGAGATTTGCAGTTGTTCGTGGGGTTTTTTTGTTTGTTTGTTTTGGTTTTTTTTGGTTTTTGTTTGTTTGTTTACATTTGTGCTATTTCAGCATGCTCTATGAATTAAAACAAAAGCTAATAAAATTGGAAATCTTGTCTGTTGGCTCTGCTGTCTGTCCCTTGTAAGCAGCAATGTAGTAATGTCTATCTAGAGGCTTTGAAGGTTATTATAACATGAAGGAATTTTAGGATCTTCTGTATTTTACTGGGAAACTTCCCAGGGTTGCTTCATAAACTGTGCTTGTAGCTTTTCTGTGTATTAATTCTGTTGCTTATTGTTTGCTGATTATTAATTTTTTTGTCTATGCTGGAGGGATTTTCTTTCCTCTTTGTAATTCTTTTAAACTGGATAAAATTTTAAAACAGTAACTTTTTTTTTGAATGTATTTTCTTCTGTTGCCTGTTTCAGCTGATAATTTTATTTTTTTTTTCTTTTTAATATTCTCCATTATTCCCTTTATAACTCCATTTCTCCACCATGTTTTTGTTAACGTTGCAAACATAGGACTTGGACACTGATTCCATTTGTTAATTTCTGCAGTTCAGTATCACTTCAGTTTTTTTATTTTTGCATTGAAATGGTATGCATATGTCTTTGTGCACTTCCCAATTCATTTGCAGAAATTAGTGATAACTTAATTGATGGATAAGCAAAACAAGAATTCATGGATAGCAAACAAGAATTCAAGATCTGAATGAATATTGGCCACCTTTGGTCACTATACCCTATCTGTGATTCCACAGGAGGTAACAAGAAGCAGGTGTGACTCATAGCCACTAAGTTACTTTTACATCTGTCTCTTTTATGGCTTTCTTGATGGAAATGCTACTGTGTTGTCATTGCAGGTCTGACTCTGCAATTTTAACCAAGGATGCAGTTTGAACCTCTACCACATTTCTTACTTTTTTCCTATGATGACTCTCTGACTCTGTATTTCCAGATTTGTAACTGACTTTTAAGGTATGATGCATATTGTAGATGATAAAAATGCACAAAAATCTCTTGGGTTAAATTAGATATGGTGCTCTCCTTTGAATCAAAAGATGATTATTTTTCCCTTCATCTGGTGCATTGCAATGATGTCATGTAACAGGACGTTTTTAACCTCCTGTGATTTTTTAAATACTTAATACGTTTTACAAAGGAGGCTTTTCCTATTATTGTTCTCTTGTCTTCTGTGATAAGAAATACAAACGTCCTGAAGAAAACACTTTGCATAATTTTAACCGGAATACACTGCTGATCTGAGTAACAAGTGTGATAATATCACAAGTTTCAGCAAGCATTTCTGGAGATTTATGGTAACTATTAGGGCAAATATGCTTAAAGTATGTTTTTTCCTGTTTTCAAGTTCAAAGAGTGAACAACTATTCAAGTAAAAATGAAGTGGGGATGTACACTTCTGTCATATCAAAAAGCCACTAGGACTATTGCTGTGAATGCAACACACTTAATACTTGATGTCTTGGACTTTGAAATAATAGTATCGTACTACTAGTGTCACAACTGGCAGTGCAGTGTCCTCCTTCTTTTCCAGTCCTAAAATACACATTATGACTCTAATGATATCTGTGAATGGAGAATACATGTGATTTTATAGAGATTTGGTTTGAAAATGTGAAGAACATGCTCAAAAAGTCTCCTTGTGGTGCAAGAAGGGTTTAAGATCAACCCTAACCTTAAACTGCACTAGTAAATAAATTGTTTTGATGCGACAAACTGGGAAATTGGTGTTACAGAATTAAAAGTTTTTCCTTTAAGATTCCTGCACCTGCATCCGTTTAGTTGACAGGTTAAGCTGTTGACAAAACTTGAGTTTATATTTATTTCTTGGCAAGAAGATATTTAAGTTTGTCTTCATATTGTATCCTCCATGGGCAGATGACACATTAGCAATTACCATTAATATATGCTATGGACTTTTTTACTTTCCAGAATTATCTTTATTTCAGGAAGCAGACTTGCCTCTTCCGCTGCACAGGATCCAAATCTGTCTAGTGCCCTAGGGACACCTGCCACAAAACAGGACTACAATGTTTTACTGTCTAGCACAATGTCTGCCACCTCCTCTGTATAATGCAATGTATTTGTGCTTTGTTGATGTTTCAACTCTCACAAAGGGGGTTAATTCTTGAACTAGCTTAAATGAGGGGTTCTAGATAACTTTAAAGGTAAAGGTATCTACATTTTAACCTGCAGTTCAGCTAGTCATACTGGTAAAAGGTACGTGAAGCATCTTACTTTTCAATATTTCAACTTGATATTGACTTAGTATTTGATTGCCTTGTTCCTGGCTACTTTGAAAAATTATTTGGTGGTTTTGACAAGCAGTCTGTTTTGATCACTTAATTTGAACCAGCCCAAAGCAACCTGATTCCAAAGACCACTGAGAACTCCACTGAATATTAGATAGAATAATTTTGGTGCAGACCCAAAGTGGCTTGTCATGTTTGTAACCTTAAGTAAAATACTGAAGTCAGTCCCTAAAAAGGAGAAGATATATTTTTTTATAAATCTGGAATTTGCAGTCCCGTTCTATATAATCCAGGAGTAACAGGAGTGCCTTTCCATGCTAGCTAGCGAGTACATTATGTACAGTCCACAATAACTAACAGGTTAACACAATTCTTAAGTAGTTATGATTCGTTTAAGAAGTTGCTTTTGTTAAGATAAATGTGAATAGTTTGTGGTTCCGTAAAGGTGGATGGCTGTGTGCGGGTTGTATCTCAGGATGATTTTGATTAACAAAGTAGCAAAGCCAATCTACCTTTGTTTTGTTGTCTTTTTTTACTACTTCTTGGATTGTTTATTCATGGCCTTAGACCTGAGGTTTGCTGGAGAACATATAGTTATGCTACACAGAAGATGTTTGCTGAAATTGATGTTTTTAGATTGCTGTGAGATTTTTTAATAAGCATGTGGTGCTTTGTTTCATGTACCTTTTTTTAGTTCTATGTTTTGAACCCTGGCGCTGATTGCAGCAGTATAACATGGATAGCAAGGGCTTAATAGGAGTAAAGAAGAAGGAAAAAAAACCCAGAAATATGTAGGATTATAATTTTTATGATTCTATTGAGAGTCTTCTAGGTTAAGAAAAATTGTACAGTCCCACACTTGGAAGTTATGAACTTGCTTATGGGCTGTACAAGTGATAAGGGCAGACAGATCAGAGCTTATCAACTTCTGGGTTAAGTAAACCGTATAGAAGACTGTTACATTCCAGAAATCTCTCCATAGTCACATTATCATGCTTTAATACACTCTAAGACAATTCAGAAGTGGGAGGATGTTTAACATAAGGTGGTCATAAACATGTGATGTTTCAGAGGTCGAATGAGTTAAGATTCAAAGATTCCTGGCATCAGCCTCAAATGGGATGTTGAAAGGTGAGGCATGGAAATCTAATTTCCATATTGCACCTGTTTATTACTGCCCCTCTCTGTTTATTTGTATATTTCTTGGTGCAGTGTCTCACTGTTTTATATCACTTGTTCTTAGTACATGAGTGCAATCAGAATCTTGTAACTTCTTGACAGGTATTACTCTTAAAGTTGAGAGATTTTCTAGCACTTGTTTTCTAAGTTATTTGGAGTATCTTAGTCTAAGCTATTTGGAATAACACATTGAGAGAAGCCTTTAGGTTCATTTTTCTATTTTCTATTAGGCTGTGATTTTAACGGGGAAAGAGAATGTATGTTAGGCTGAGGAAAGCTGTAGATTCATCTAAAAACCTTCTATCTGTATTGCCTGATGCTTGCTTTGGACTCACTGTATAAGTTGTAACCTAATGATTTGATGTCATTTCTCTGTTTTTTGTTTTGTTTTGTTTTTTTAAGGTGTATGTACATGTGTAAGTAAACGTGCTCCCAGACTCTTTGGATTAAATAGTTGAATTGAACTGAATAGTTTGAATTTACTATGTGCCAAATGGAAGGAAAAATGTTCATTTGGGGGAAGGGAGCTGTGAGGGAGGTCTAGCCTATCTTAGGTAGCTGGCCTGCAGTTTGCAGACAAACACACTTATAATATTTTTAAGAGTAGATACTTCTACAAAACAGAAATATACGTGCCCCTTGGGAAGCAGCCCTGAAGGGCAAAGGAGTCCGGGAAGGCTGGACATTTTTCAAGGAGGAAGTCTTACAAGCGCAGGAGCAGGCCATCCCTGAGCGCAGGAAAGCGAGCTGTCGAGGGAAGAGACCAGCCTGGCTGAACAATGAGGTAAAGTCACAGCTCAGGGAAAAAAGGAGAGTTTATGTCCTTTGGAAAAAAGGACAGGCTACTTGGGAAGATTACAAAGGTATAGTAAAGTTATGCAGAGAAAAGATTAGACAGGCTAAGGCTCAGCTAGAACTTAACCTGGCCCTGGATATCAAAAACAATAAAAAGAATTTCTATAAGTACATTAATAGCAAGAGGAGGACTTGGGATAACCTCCACTCTCTCCTGGATATGGGAGGTAACATTGTGACAAAGGATGAGGAGAAGGCTGAGGTACTGAATGCCTTCCTTGCCTCAGTCTTTAGCAGTGGAGGAGGGTGTCCCCCGAGTACCCAGACCCCTGCACCAGCAGTTAGGGGCGGGGAGCAGGATGAAGCCCCCGTAATTC
>VZRU01005847.1:29090-50502 GCA_013398155.1 Pedionomus torquatus
TGACCACAACCCTTTGAGTGTGGCCATCCAGCCAGTTCCTTATCCACTGAGTGGTCCATCTCTCAAACCCATGACTTTCCAATTTGGAGACTAGGATGCCATGTGGGACACTACCGAATGCTTTGCATAAGTCCAGGAAGATGACATCCGTTGCCCTGCCTTTGTCCACCAAGTTTGTGGCAGTATCATAGAAAGCCATCAGATTTGTCAGGCAGGATTTGCCCTTGGTGAAGCCATGTTGGCTGTCTCCAATCACCTCCCTTTTTTCCATGTGCCTTAGCAGAGATTGCAGGAGAATCTGCTCCATGATCTTGCCAGGTGCAGAGGTGAGACTGACTGGCCTGTAGTTTCCTGGGTCCTCTTTTTTCTCTTTTTTGAATATTGGGGTTATGTTCCCCTTTTTCCAATCGGCAGGGATTTCCCCAGATTGCCACGATTTCTCAAATATGATGGAAAGCGGCTTGGCAACTTGCAACTTGAATGAGCAGTGTATTGAAAGTCTTCTGACCTTCAGATCAGGCTCCTAAAGATACATTTCAGCTGTGATTGTTAGTGACAGAGAGATATAAATGGTTCCTTTCTGCTTGTGCTTGTCACATGGGACAGTTAGCCTTTGTGTAAAAGAGTCTGTATGAGCTTCACTTATTTACCAGTTTTTTTTCTTTTGCCTTTCTGCCTAAAAATAAACCCCCAATTTTTAGTGCTTGCCTTATGGAAATTGTTGGATTTGTTTAGTTAGAGCGAGTACTTATCCAGTGTATTCTTTATTGGGAAAGAAAAGAAGGGATGAATACAAAACTGTTGTTTATATTCCCTTATACTCTCTTATTACCCTTATTTAGCCTGCCAGATATCTAATGAAAAACTACCTTGTGGATTCTTTGTTGATTTGTTGAATAAAGCCTGGTCTGCTGATGTGATCTTATGTTTCCATAGTGCTAGGCTAATCTAAGTGGCATTAATCTGAAGCTCTGTCTTGGCATCTTTAGCACCACCTGTGGGATTAATGCAAGGTTTTGTTTGCTTTGCCTCTTCCCTTCTGTCTTAAGTATTAATTTACACAGTAATACTGGATACTTATTATGTTCAAATTAGAAAGGAGAAAACCTGTTACATAAGGTTATAATAAGCCAAAATTTTATTTTTATTTTTACACATTTGTAGTAGCACTTTCCTAAAGTAAAAAGCAAAAATAGTGGAGCCTCTATGGAATGAGAAAGGAAATAATTTTGCTGTCCCTGCTATAGATATAGATGCTTTTACCATAAGAGATGCCTTCACTATACCAGATTTATTTTACATGAGTTATATTCATCCTTTGAGTACCTTGATGTACTATAGCATGCATAAAGACAAGGTGATAAATATCAGACTATCTTAATAAATGTGATCGCCTGATGACTTTTTTTATTGTACAAAACTCAGGAGTAGAACATATTTCTTGACACAGTGAGCACAGAAGTGTTGGTCGCCTGTGTTTAGAACCTAATATCCCTTTACATGTTACTGTATATTCTTCTGTTAGACTTGGGGAAGATTTAGTTTATTTTTCTCAACTCTACTAACCTCTGTATGGATGTCATTAGTTAACAGCCTCAATTAGCATAACATACGAAATACAGAACAAATGCAGAAAAAGCAAGACAGATTTAGCCTTGAATTTTCTGCTGTGACCATATTACTATGATAGAAGGGTTCCTTCAGTAGACCTGCCAGGCAACTGGAGACTCAAATTGTTAAAAAATAAATTCTCAGTTTTAATCTTTTTCTGGGGAAAAAAAACCCCTGCCTTTGCAACCAAGATAGTAATTAGTCGGAAGCAGCATAGATTAGCCTCACTTGCAGTGGAGTTTAATGATTTGGAAACAATTAATTTAACATAAACTGAGTCTGCAGAGCTTGAGGGATGGCTGAGAATAGGATTTTGTGTCAAAATCCAGCTGTTAATGTACCCTCTCTGCTTTTGGATAGCTTAACCTTATGATTTAACATAATTTTCATCTTGCAATCTGTCATCAATTCAAAGACAACTGTTTTTCTGTAAATGAAATTACCTTTCTTCGTAGAAGGGGGCAAGCATTTGTGGCATGCTGATCTGTCACTGGTTCAAGGAGGAAAGACATAAGACCACTGCTGGTGTAGCCAGATTGTGTCAGGAAGGCACCTGATAAGCTCCACACCACTTTGTGTGGGAGCTGCTGGACTGTTTTGTTTTTGAAAAAAGGATGGAAATGGAAGAACCAAAGACTTAGTGGTCTAATACTACCATACCTTCTGCAGTGGAAAAGGGAGGGAAATATTGGTCAAAAAGTGGTTCTTGTTGTAGACAAGGTGAAGGCTGGGATCAAATCTTCATCAGAGGACTTTGGTGAGAAAGGACCAATCCAATGATGCCCATTTATCCTGGCTGCAACCTTTTGGTGATGTCTGCACCTGCTGTTTGGGGAAAGATTCTCCAGAGCAGCCATATATGAGTTCTTCAGTGCCTGGAGCTCTTCCTACATGTGTAAGTAAAATATAAGCAGTGGCTGCTGCTGCAGCTATTGTAGGTGTAGGGCTGGTGGACAGATAGGGTGTTCCCTCTCTGAAATATCAGTGAGGAGGGGAGGCTGAAGGACCATGTTAGCATGTATACCAGCTAGTTCCTTGTCTGTCATCTGATTTCCAGATAAGAGATGGGATGCTGAAAACACCTTGTTTTGGGGGTGAAGGGGGATTAAGTGTAGTCCCTTCCTGAAAAAAACACAAACCAAAACAACAACAAAAAAACCCCTAACAACCCAGTACTGCTGTTTTGCTCCTTTTGGCTGTTTGACTGCATAGTATAGCATGCTATATCTCTAGTGGTTGCTTTAGGTTTCAAAGCATGTTGTTTTGTTGAGGCCCCAAGAATCCCTTGAACATATGGGACTTCTCTGGTTTCTGCTGACACAGCAGGTAGGTTTGTGTTTGGCAGTAAGGAGTAGTAGCATTTTAAGATTTAATCAGATATGTCTGAAGAATGTGGTTTGGGCATATCTTCTAAAAGGAGGAACACAAGTTCAGATGTATGCATTTCCAGTGGTAGACTATTTTAAAAAATTCTTCATTTTAAGGATTACCTTTTAAATTTTCTCTTTCCACGTTATCTCTAAGCAGGTTAATGGTGTGTGTCACTGAGCCAGATTGTAGCACAACAGCAAATGGACCCAAAGAGGTCTAGTCATCCTTAACTTACTATGAAATTCTTGTAGTCACCAGCACACTAAGCATTAAGTTGGAATGTAAAGGGAATGTGAGAAGAACCAAGCCCAGCTGGCTGTGTTTCTCCACAGAAAGTGACTGCACTGTTTTGAACACAGACCACAAACAGGAAAGCAGTGACCACAGTCTTCCTTCTTAGCATCTTGCATATCTGGTTAGAAAAGCCAGTTAGAAAATGGAGACATCTTCCAAATGCTTTTCTCTTTCTAGGCTGGGTTTGGACAGTGAGCTAATAATGACCTCTCTCTCTTATTCTCCATCTTCTTCAGGGAGGAAAAAGGAGTGGAAGGAACTAGCCTCCTTAAGATGCAGCTAGATTTTAATACCTGTTGATTGTTGTGCAGATTCCTGCTGTGTTTGTGGTTTGGTTTGTAGTAGCATCCTACAGCAATATGAACTCTGCTTGCAGGATGCTATGGGTGAAGCTGTAATCTGACGCATCCTCTCGCAGGGTCTATGGGAGGTAATGGGTAGACAAATGCCAGGTTTGGAGGCTTTTCATTTTGTTTTGTAGTTGCAAATCTTCTCCATGATTTATTCATTGTACTGCAAAAGTGTGGATGTTTTGATTTGAAAAGGGAATCTTATTTATAATTCTTGGGTATAAACAGACTGAAGACAGGAAGCCTTATTGAAACCAAAAGAGTCTTATTAGATCATCCTGTAAGACTGAGTCCCAGGATAGCAAGTAACAACCCTGTTGGTGTTTTGTATCAGGGACAAATGTGTGCATGTGTCTATTTTTATGAGGGCTTCCAAAGGGCAGCCTTCTGCTTGTCGGTTTGTTTACGGTTCTGTGCTATACAAAATATGGTATACTCCCAGCTCAACTCTCCTCCTGTTTTAAGTTCACAGACTGCCTTTTTCTGCCCCCCGTGAACTACTGACTGGTGGAGGGAGCGGGAAGCTGGGAAGTGATAGAGCTGTCGTTCCACCTCACTTTCCTTATAAATGACATCAAATGGTAATTGCTGTTCATTCCGCACTACAGAAAGAGCAAGATACAGAGCTAGGGTTTGCTTTTCACCAGGGTGACATGGGTGTGACTGATGGAACAGAGCCAGAAGAATTTGCCAAAGTAGCCAGCTATAAAGGGAATAATCTGTTTCTTCTGATGATGGATGGCACTTAGAAGGCAGCAGAGCTTGAAAGCCATTTTTCATACTAAGACTGCGATAGACTGTGATGTGCAGGTCAGTTATTGAGCAAATGCAAGCCTTCAAAGTGCAAGTTAATAGCTTGGCAGGTTATGTCTGACAAGCGGCAAGTAATTAGATTTTCATAGAATCACAGAATCATAGAATTGTTAGAGTTGGAAGGGACCTTAAAGATCATCGAGTTCCAACCCCACTGCCATGGGCAGGGACACCTCCCACTAGAGCAGGTTGCTCAAAGCCCCATCCAGCCTGGCCTTAAACACCCTCCAGGCATGGAGCGTCCACAGCCTCTCTGGGCAACTTGTTCCTGTGCCTCACCACCCTCACAGGAAAGAATTTCTTCCTAATATCCAATCTAAATCTCCCCTCTTCTAGTTCAAAACCATTATGCCTTGTCCTATCACTACACTTCCTGACAAAGAACCCAGCTCTCCTGTAGGTTCCCTTCAGATACTGGAAGGCTGCTATAATGTCTCCCCGGAGCCTTCTCTTCTCCAGGCTGAACAGCACCAACTCTCTCAGCCTGCCCTCACAGTAGAGGTGCTCCATCCCTCTAATCATCTTTGTGGCCCTCCGCTGGACCCATTCCAACAGTTCTATGTCCTTTCTCTGTTGAGGACTCNTTGTTGAGGGTGCAACCCTTTATCAGTTTAGGCTTTTAATTGTACTTCTTGTTCTGGCATAAACGAGCCTGGAAAGAAAATGGGGTGAATGTGGGAAGACTTTGAGCATCAGGGAAGGCTATTGAAGCTAGCATCCTATTTAACTTAACGTCAAATATGGTATAAGGTGTTGACTGAGAACATCCAGTTAATGACTGAATACGCTTGTGTGATTTACCTGAATTAATGCTATAAACTGTCCCCCTCAAATCAGGGGTCTGGCAACCTTATTGGGGCCTTGGACATTCTTAGCAGTAGAAATATGTTGATTATATGGTCACATCAGATACTAAAAAAACCCCTAAATATCTGATCTCTATTGGAGATATCAGAAAGAAAACGTAGGTATGAATACCTCATGTGTGTATCTGGTATGCCTGTGATGGGAATTATCTACTGTGGGAACTTTTAATTGATTTATGGGAAGTAAATCGTTGAACGTACAGTTGTTTACAACCTGGGTGTCAGTCTCCTCAAAATGTAGAAATAAATAAATATATTCCTGTTTTATATGCAAAATATTGGGTTCTCTCTTAAAATTTTTAAAAATAGGAATCTAAAATGTGTTTACCCAGTTTAGGGTGACCCTTGGCAAAGTCTTTTTTCTTTCTGCATGTGAAAGAAAGGCATAGTGATACCATCTAGTTTTAAGCAAGAGCTATAGCAACAGATGGATGATGTTATATGTAATTTCTGCTTGATTCAGGTTTACAATATTCTTTAGAGACTATCTGTTTTCTTTTATAGAGATAACAAACCAAATACAAGGAGAAAGGAACATTCAATGCTTCTACTGCATTTTCGTAATTACACCTTTTTGTAAATTGATTCTCCAGACTTTGACTGACTTTGTGCTAATACTGAGATACATTTTCTTGTCAGGCAGTTAATGCAAAACTTTATTACCTGAGCAAGCAATAAAGTAAAATAAGTCAGGTTTCCCACCAACTGGGTGCTCGATACCAACTTCTGCCAAGTAGCAACTTATTTAAATATTAGCTAAGGATTATGAAAATAACTGTTCAATTTTGTATGTGTACCTGATCCATCCTGCAGGTGTTTAATATTGTTTCACATATTAGATATGAATCAAATAAGAACCTATATGAGCATGAGTATTTTTTGGAAATAGTCTTTATTTTTCTTCTGCAGTGTCTTAAGTACAACTGGCATTTTTCATGGATGGGTATCTGTATGCCTGCATTCTGAATTTGACAGTCCCAAGACATTTTTCCTGCAAGTTCTAGAAGTATTTATCATAGTAAAGCCCCTATGTTTTCCACCAGCCTTAGCTGTGAATCTTCCTGGGAAGTTGGGAGGCAGGAATAGGATGGCTTTTAACAAATCTCTTCTCTGAGATTTCTGGCAGACAGTGGCATGGGCAATTGGTCATCCTGTGCCTCATGTGGGACACTTGTTCTGCTGTGCAGTAAGGCATATGGGAAAAACATACTGACTAGAGGCAGAAGAGAAACTTTTCCTTTACAGGCCTGCCCACTTCTGTAGAAAAAAGTTCATCTTTAACAGAACTCAAATGACTGGAAAGCTGTAAATTAATATGCTTATAGTGAAGCAACAGCTTATTTATAAGAAGTTACTTTGTGAGATCTCAGTAAGGACAAAAAAAACCCTAGATAATTGCTATAACTTTGTGTTCAGAGTAGTATAATCTAATAGATGTCTTGGGAAGGGCAAAAGAAGGGAAAGTTTTTACTGAGGAATGTAGTTGTCCATATCAGAGAGTTTGGATTTCTTCAAATAACTTGGCACTACCCAATATATTTCATTGCATAGGACCTTTGGAGTTAAAGGAGACGTTACTTTCCTCCAACTGATAACTCTGTAGCCAGTTAACAGTATCTTAATGAGTGTTCTTGGTTATGTCCATGAAGTAGCTTATTATTCCTTAATTCTGGAAGATGTCTGTTCCTAGATTATGGGTTGAGTTTTTTTTTTATTTGTTTTATTTTGTTGTTGAATGCAAAGACTGTGGTTGATACTGTAATGTTTTTGAGTTTTTTTAACTCTGTGTCATCTGTGCTACGCTTTCTGCAGTTACCTGATGATGTAGTTGCAGGTAAAATAAATGACAAGTCATTTAATCTCCTAGACTGCCTGCTCGTTTTTCTTTTCATTGCTGTTAATACAATACACTGCTCCATAGTGGTAGCAGTGGCTGAAAATGTCTTAGCTGGCTGAGGAAGTAGGCGTGATTTTTGACAAAAGGAGCCTGAAATTAAAGATGATTCCTGTAGAGTATATCAGTAAGGTGCTAACTGGAATGATTTCCTTTTAGTGGTGTTTTCAGCCACCTGAAATAAGGAGTGCTAAATCTAGATTAGCTGAACTCCTTAAAAGGTTCAGCCTGGCAGAGAGATTAGTAAGAAAACTAGGGGGTAGAATGGACTTAAAGTCAAGAGAAGCTTGATAAAGAAGCAGACAGACCCCCCTTACCATCAGCTTTACTGGACTGGCCTACAGGAGTGGTGGATGAGTTGAAATCTTGTATGGGACAAAAGTATCCCTGGTACGGACAAAGGTGCAGACTTTTGCAAGAAAACAGAAGGCTATGACTATTCAACATTGGCTCTGATCACCTAATCACAATGATACCTGAAACCATTTTGTTAAGGACAGAGGGAGGAAAAAAAAGTAGCTTATGTTGTGTTCTATCCAAGTGTATCAAGAAGAATAAAAGCAGCTACAAAATTACATTAGTCTTCCAAATAACTATCATGCTAATTTAGTATTATAGGTTGGGTTTGTGTTTTTTTTTTTTTTTTTTAATATACTGACACATTGTCTGGTTTTTGGCCACACCTAAAAAAGACACCACTCAGTGCTGCATTTCTGCTGCTTAGCTCAGATCTCTCCCCATGTAGTAGTAGAATTAATAGCAGGAACTTGAAAAAAATCTATTTTACTGGTGGCCTCTTGTATAAAAGTAATTAGTAATCAATAGGTGTTAATACAAAGTGGAATAGCTCTGTATGATTCAGTGTTTAGAAGCTCCTTGTATCAGCCGTTATTTTGACTCATCAGTTATTCTTCCCCTTGATACACACACTTCAATAACAACCCTGGAATAAGTCTTCTGAGATTTTTATAGTCTGAGAAGTATCTTGCTTCCGGACCTAGTAACTTTTTATCTCTTACAAGACTGTTCTGAAAAAGATCAGGGAATAGCAGGAAGAAAGGTTAAGTGATGGAGCGCTGCTACACCCATGAAGACTTAGTGAACCCTCATACCTCTCTAGCATTAGCAGTATCCCACTGTTGTTAAAAGTAAGCAGCAGGCTGAAGTTTACAGTCACAGTGTGTTTGTTTCCATTTTTTTGAAAAAGATACATGCATCTTCTGTGATTTGCTGGAATGAAGTTTATTAGGATACAGTGTTGTCAAAGTGAAATGAATCCTGGCAGCTGCTTCTGTGAGGCAATTCTTATTTGAAGTCTCCTAGGTGGCCTGTGTTCCATGCTGTTTAGTTGCAAGATCTTTGTGTTCTGCCAAAAAAAAATAATCATAAAGTATGTATTGCAAAGTGTTTCTTTTGTTTTTTAAGCAGATAAGTGGTAGTGGTTTTATGGTATAATGGAATGGCAGATTATCTTGATGGTAATTTTTTTGGTATGCAGGGTAATGCTGGCACTTTGTAATCTGTATATTATGGCTTGTCAGGGCTAGAAGATAGGAAATTGGAATTACATTTGATCAGTTTCTATTTCTGTCAGCTTTATATAAGAGATGTTAAATGGAACAGGTGAGCTACTCAGATTGTACCCCTGACTATGCCAACATTACGAAGATATGTGTTCCTGCTCCAGCAGTCTCAACTGGGCCAGCTACTTCTTAAACTATGCTTATGAGGTTTTTTTTTTAGTGTCTTCCAGATGCTTACTGGAACTTTGTCAGGCCCACATAGGTGACTGTGAGATACTCTAATGCGTCTGGTTGTATTAGTGTTTATCTGAATTACAGTTTTGAGGTCTTACCAATCACTGGTGTCTGAAGTAATGGATCTCTAAGGAGGCTGCTGTCGGTGACATCTGTGAGTCTGGATTGTGTGTGAGTTGTTTTCCCTACATATTAGTGAGTGATGGTGAAAGACGCAGCACTAGCAGATACAATGAGGTGAAACATAAGTGGGGTAGGTGATTTTTGCTTTGTCTATACCTTAATGAAGTTTGATTCTAAAATACAACCATAACCATGATGTCTACTTGCAGACAAAGTTGTTGAGAAACAGGATGACCATAGAAAAGATACATAAAAATGAGTAGAAGATTAGCAATTAGAGACTTAATGCTTATCAGAAACAGAAATGAGAAATGCCTTTACTATATTGGAAAACAGCAGGTAGTAATGCATGTGTTCATTTGGAAGGAGACATGTAACAGGAATCAATCACTAAACCAGATGCTGGATAACACACTTTGGAGGTGAAAGAATGATTAATCTGTTGAACAACCTACGATTTGGCAACGACACTGTATCCATCCTTTGAAATGTTTAAATTGAAACTGAAAGCTTTTGCATTAGCTTTTTGGATGTGGAAATCTTTACTAGATGAAATTCAATTGCTTGTGGCTGGTACAACAGGTAATTTTGGTCCTTAAATTTGGGAATGTTTTTGCTTCCTAGCTTTGCATTCTGATGTGTTGTTGGCTGCTGCATGTGGAATGGTCTGCTTTACTTACTGTTTGTTGCTAAAATGTGATGTGGTCATAGGGCCCAGATACGGACTGGAAGAAAGGAAACATCACACGCATTTTTAAAAAAAGGGTAGAAGGGAGGACCCTGGGAACTACCGACCTGACAGCCTCACCTCTGTGCCTGGGAAAATCATGGAACAGATCCTTCTTGATGCCATGCTTGAGCACATGGAGGACATGGAGACATTTCAGAACAACCAGCATGGCTTTACTGGAGGCAGGTCCTGCCTGACTAACCTGGTGGCCTTCTATGACAGAGTGACTATGTCAGTGAATAAGGCATGATCTGTGGATGTGATCTATCTGGACTTCTGTAAGGCCTTTGACACGGTCCCCCACAACATCCTGCTTGATAAATTGGAGAGATGTGGATTTGATGGGTGGACTGTTCAGTGGATAAGGAACTGGCTGGATGGTCGCATCCCGAGGGTGGTGGTCAGTGGCCTGAAGTCCAGCTGGAGAGCAGTCACAAGTGGTGTCCCTCAAGGGTCCATGCTGGGTCCGATACTGTTTAACGTTTTTATCAATGACATAGAGGAATTGAGAGCATCCATTAGTAAATTTGCAGATGATACCAAGTTATGTGGTGTTGTCGATACACTGGAGGGATGGGATGTCATCTACAGGGACCTGGACAGGCTGGAGAGGTGAACCCAGATGAACCTCATGAGGTTCAACAAGTGTTAAGTGCAGGGTCCTGCAACTGGGCCAGAACAATCCTGGCTATCANGCAGGTCTGGAGCCCTCAATATAGGAAGGATATGGACCTGATGGAGTGGGTCCAGAGGAGGGCCACAAAGATGATGCTGGAGCATCTCTGCTATGAGGACAGGCTGAGGTAGCTGGGTTTGTTCAGCCTGGAGAACAGAAGGCTCTGGGGAGACCTAATCACGGCCCTTCAGTACCTGAAGGGGGCCTACAGGAAGGCTGGGGAGATTCACTGCAGGCCTTTGTAACCAGATAGGATGAGGGGCAATGGCTTTAAGTTGGAGAAGAGTAGATTTAGATTAGATATTAGGAAAAATTTCTTTACTCTGAGGGTGGTGGAACACTGGAACAGGTTGCCCAGGGAGGTCGTTGAGGCCCCTTCCCTGGAGATATTCAAAGTGAGGCTCAATGAGGCCCTGGGCAACCTGGTCTAGTTGGGGGTGTCTCTGCGACTGCAGGGAGGTTGGACTAGATGACCTTTGGAGGTCCCTTCCGGCCTGGATGTTTCTATGATTCTATTATTCTGTGTTAGCTCTCAAAGCACTTTTTTTAACTGCTTACCTATTGGCATTGTAGAAGCTTCTGCTGTCTTAGTGAATATCTCTAATAGGTAGCTTTTCTTTGATCTGTACTTGGTTTTGCAATATCATTCAAAACCCAATAATTTCCTGTGTTGGTATTTGAGAAAAGAGACATTATTTAGGATAGTGACAGGTACATGTGCACTTTGTTCTTTCTTGTATTGTAATAAGCCATATTTAAAGAAAGTCTTGGTCTTTAACTTACTGGTATTTCACATTTTTATTATTTATCATTTCAGGGTTTACTCAGAAATACTGTGGTGCCTTCACCAATACATTGGGATGACACTCTAGCAGAGCACTATGTAGCACGGTTTTCTTAGTATTGTTTGCTCTTCTCATTCTTGTGGCATGGAAAACACAACAGTGTTCTTCACACAGGACCTAGGAAAGCTAGGGGGTGGAGCATCTCATCATTTTTTTTTGCATAGTGGGTCCATTTAATTCCCCACTGTGTGTTTTGTTGTAGTATACTCTTGGCCTAAAAAATTCTGAAGTGTTTAAATTAGCATGGTTTAACTTTAACAGCAGAACTAGCAAGGTAGGCATGGTAGCTGTTTAGATGCCTTTTTGGTTGTTGCCTTTCCTTGAGGTAGAATTACCCCTGGGATAGTACTGAATTTGTATTTGAAATACTGTTTCAAAGTTTTCTTTCCATTTTACTTTCTTTTCTATGCTTTCCTTCCTTGTTAAGAGTGTGTGGATAACAGGTACCAACTGAAAGAAGGGAGGCAACTTCTTTCTTTGGGGTAAATGAGTCTGCTTACAGGAGTGGAATACCAGAGATAGCGTGACACCTGCCAAGTGCTGCAGAAAGTCACAACTTACATAAAGTGTCAGAAGCTGCCATGAGCAGCAGAGAGCGTTACCAATGCCCAGAGATCATGGCAAGTAGTCTGTAAGGATTAGAAGTGACCAAGCTAGTTTACAGGCTCAGGAACCTACTGACTTGACTCAAGCTGAGCCCAGAAGGAGGATTCATCGGTGCAGAAGCTTGGTCTTTTGTTGGACCACTCATGTTGAGTTTTTGTTCCTCAACTGATCTCTTATTACAGATGCTTTGATAGGCCTTGTCTTTTCAGTTTTAAAAAACCTTGGATTGTTGTAGGACAAATTTAGCTCTCAGGCCAGCTTGGAGTTCTAGGAGAACATCACACAGCAGCTAAATAGGAGCAGTGGACTTTAGTGTTGGATGACTTGAGCAACAAAGGCTGCAATTGATATCGAATTTACCTGTGGCAGGAGTTAGAAGTAATTTTCAGAATGGCTGTGTGGAATCAGTTTAATACCCTATTTTGGTGCTATCATATTTGTATACTAATTTTCTTCCTTATAGTTTATTGAGGAAGAGTCTAAGAACAAAGTAGCACATCGAGATGTTTTCCTAGTGATATGTAAATGCACAACTAAGATCAAAGATAATTTTTTTTGTGCTTAAGGGAACTTCATGGACATTTTACCCCCATAGGTCTGTCCAGGTACTTTCTGAATACCTGAGAAAGTGTGAAGCATGCAAAAAGTGTAAGCTTCTATCAGTGTCCAAGTTAGAAATGCTGTGTGTGTATGTATTGAATACACAGGGGGAACTTGTTATTTTAATGGTGTTGATATAGTTGCCAAACCTCAGCACTGGGCTGTTTGTTTTAGTGTCATGTGGATTTAAATTGACTGCTTAAGAGGTTTTGAGTATATTTTGGTGATTTATCAGGAGCCCACTACCTGATTAGTGGACATCTGTTCAATATAAAAGCATGCCAGTTGAAATAGTTAATAGATGATCCTAGCTTTGTGTTCGTTTAACTTACTTTGAAAAATACTGCGTTATTTTTTATTCCTTCTTTTAAATCCTAAACCATGTTCCTGTTAAATCATTGATATGTGGTGGGGGAAGAGGCTCAGAAATCTCACTAGTTATATGCATAGTTAAATGTTGTGTCACTTCCAGAAAATGAGAAGCTGATGTAGGAATGCCTTTGAAGGAACTTCTCACAATAACGCAAACTGAATGTCATTTCACTGGATAGGAGATTTAATGAGTAACTGAATTGTGAGACAACAGGGGTATTGTAGTAGCTGTTCAGCTTTTAACAAAAAGCAGTGGCATATTTTTTTTTCAGTTCTATGTACCTTAAAAAATGAACAGTTGTATTTAATTTTGTAAAGTATACAACATGTCTTTGTTAGGAGCATGCTGTGGGAGGCATGCAACATCTTACAGAACTAGCTTGTGAACCTTGTGGTTGTGGTTTTGTGAAACAAATGATTGCTAGAAATAATTTTTTATATCTGTCACTCTCATATATAAATATGTTTGAACTAGACCTCTCTGAATTCAGAGGCTTTGCTGTTCAGAACTCGAGGAGGTTGTACCTTACTTGGTTTTCAGAATATTAGAATTATATCCAAGATGTATCATTTGTCTTCAGTATATTTAGTTATGCTACAAATGAAGCCCCAAAAAATCTAACACTGTAAAAAGGTGAAGTATATGTGCTGGAGGAGAAGGTGTAAAACTTATAGTTTATAATTTGTATGAAGAGAATTTTGCAAAAATGAGGGAGGAAGGAATTGGGGAATGGGGTATAGTTTTGGAAGCTGTTTGATATGTGAGCAGGGTTATCTAAAACTCTTAGATAGCAAAAACCTTACAAAAAAGGAAGGTTTTAATAGAATATATAGCAAATTCCAAGGTTAGACACTGTGCGGCTGGCAAGTGTCCAGAAAGACAAAAAATTACTTAGGAAGTGTGTCTTATTGATTCATATTTTACAGTTGAAGCAGTAGCCATGGGGGAAGAGAGGGCTGGATAACATAGATGATATGCGAGAGGAGTTAACTAAAAATCCTTTGATTGTAGAAAACTTGTTCAGGATGGTTGTACCGAAAGAGAAAACTTCGTGTACAATAGAGGAAGAATCCCTTCAGAAGCTTACCATGCAGAATTTTTTTTATGCTGTAATTCCAGCTTTTGCAGTACAATACAAGTCACTGCCTGTTTTTACAGTTACTGCTAATGTGAGTTGAATTTTCACGGCGGCAGTTCTGACATCTGTCTGTCTGTCTTTTTATATGATCGTAATGTTGATGTTTCTGTTCACAATTTTGCTTATGTTTTCATCCCCAAAGAATAATCTTCCTTTAATGTGGTTATTGGTGGTAGTGGTATAGATTTGATAGGCAAGGGTGTCTTGGGGATTCCGATCTGTTTACAAGTCTGGTTGTAGAAAACCCATTTTGACACATAGACAGTAAAAAGCTGTGATAATTAAATTCTACACAAATGAAATAGACAAATTAAGATAACTTTGTAGTGATTATCAACATATACATTAATCACTCTAAATTTTGTTAATAATGACATTAGAAGTCAAAAAACATTTTCTAGGGCTTCAGTGCATTAGGAGTCTGATTTAAGTCATATTCAGCTAGAGAAAGCGGTTCCTATCAACTTCTTCCCACACCCCAGCTACCTGTCAGGGGAATTTAAGTATTAACCAAGGGTTTTAATGATTTCAGATACCATTCAGGGCATTTCACACTTAGGGAAGCTGTTAACCTGCAGAGCCTTTGATATAAGTTGACAAGAGGTTTTCACAACTCATTTTACCTTCCCATGATCACCCAACAGTCTTGCTTAGGGTTAGTACTCTACTAGAAGTTCTGTAAGAAGTGATGGAAAACTTTTGCTGTTGTCTTGGTAAGAAGGGGCTTGGGTATGGGTATGTGCGTGCTCTTGAGTTTTGAGAGTTGGTTAGTGTTTTATTATAGAAAACATTCAGATGAAATGAGGGTGGGGTTTCTTTCCTTTATATAGCATCCTATATTGGTATTGTTAATTTATTGGTATCAACTCTTGTAGTTTTTGCAGTTCTTTCTCTGCTGGACTAGCTGCTTCCCTACTGAGGGAAGATTGACTTAACTCCGTAGCCAGTAAAGTAGGTAAAATAAATCCAAAATCTACTATGATCTGCTGTGAGACTCTGAAGTTTGCTTGACCAAAGACTTCGGTGTTATAAAATGCTGATTCCATGTTTTGCTGGTCTCTGCTAAGTAGCTCATATCCTGGATTTTCCTGAGTTGTTTTTCTACTTGGGCTGGATTTCTCTTGGCTTTGACTATATGGTCATTACTGTGCCTTAATAGCAGGTCAGCTGCAATTTTGCAGTTAAATACTGGTTTTAGTATAGTATTAGTTCAGGCCTCTATGAAGAAATGTCTGCTGTTGGACTATGCACATACATATAATTTCTCAATAACATAATAAAAAAATGCTATCCATGCTTTTCCTCTTTATGACAAGAATGAATTATGATTTTATACCTGGCTGTTTTACAAAGCAGACAATTGCTTTCTTTGCTGCAGATTTAGGTTGCTTCTAACCTGAAATGGAAAAATACAGGGATTAGGTGTGGGTTTTTTTTTGAGGTAATTATTTCTGAGGGAAATGAATGCAGCCAGAAAAGGCAGGAGTCGGATCAGATGGAATTCCTGTAGATGTTGACATGAGCTTGCATTGAATCAGGAGATAGTTCCCTTGTTATCCCCGTGAAGCTGGGCTTGTATGGAGCTTCATCATGTCTAGGTGTTGGATTAGTTGCATCACTATCATTCCCACCTTGTTCTATGGAAACTGTTGGATGTGATTGTACTTGATATGGCTAATAGAGCTGGATCTTGGGGATTAAAATTAATGTCTGAATAGAGGAGTTCTATATACTAGGGTTTGTAGTATTTTACTTTGCATATGTATGCTTAATAGAATCCCAAAACTGCCACTTGTTTTTTTTTCACTTGGCAATTTTACTTTTGGTCATTACATGTGTACGTAGATAGTCCAGATGTGATGTGTTATAATGAAATATTAGTCTTTGTGAAAATGAATATAGTATTCTGTTTAAACAAAATGCAAGAAACAGTAGCAATTCTGTAGTGGAACCTGAACTTTTGTTCATAAAATTTTAGGTAGGTTTTTTTGAGGGCAGTGTTACAATGTGCCTCTAGGCATGAAAAGGCAAAGCACGGCATAAAGAATCTGACAGAATGTCTAGCAACAGTCCTAAGAGCAGCAAAATTTAAGTATCCAAATGAATCCATCAGGCTTTTACCCTCTATAGTCCGTGGTGGGAAAGTGAATAGTTACAGGTGTGAACCTGTGTTTGAAGCAGACACTTATAATATGCAAATAAGAAGGGATGACCTTTTCTTTTTATCTTTTTTGCTGAGTATAAATGTTTAATAATTGTAAAGGTTACCAGATTAAAGTGTACCTGATAGATTATTACATCTCATTTGTAAAGGAGTGATCGATTCAAATCCCAACCTGGCAAGGAGGTGCTGATGGGCTGAAGTTAGGATATTATAAGCAATTACTGCATCAAAGGCTAGGGAATAGCAATGCAAGTTTTGAGTTCCTTTTTACAGCCAGGACTACATTTGGACCTTTTCACAACAGAATTATGTTTAGAGATCTTTTAGAAGCACTATCTTCCCTTGCTTGGCAAACACTTGACTAAATATGACACCACCAGAACTCCACTGTAGTTGTGTTTAGCTGGGATAGTATGCTGTCCAAAGCCAGCTATAGCAGTCTCTTGCAAAGCACAAAATGAAAGGTCCTTGTAGCAGTCCCATCCAGAAATCTCCAGATATCCAGATTACTGCAGATATCGATCTGTCATTATCAGTCTATTGATATAAATTGTGATATCTGTCATCTCAACAGAAAGAGTTTTTAACCAAGAAAGGAAAGAAGAGAAAATCTAAAGATGGGACATGCACATGACCTGCTTCTATGACAGGCTGGACTGAATGTGTTTACAATTATACGTGACCTTGTCAAGACCTTTGTCTGTTCATTATCCATTGCAGGGGTGACTGCATCCAAATTCTGACAAAACTAAATACTGTGTTTTAGTGGAAGATGTTAGATAGCCATTGGGAACCAAAGTAAGATAAAGTGCGTTGCCTGTGCCTGACCAGAAATGTTGTGCTTCATTCCAGTGTGAGAGAGTTTGTTTAAAATTATAGAGAATATCTATATGAAATGCAGTTGTGGTAGAAGTTACGCTTTCTGATCTCCTAGAGGTTATTACAGTAATGAATATGAAGATGGGAAGGGAAGCATTGTTATCTATTATAAGTGGAATCTCAAAGCAGCCATCCAAATCTTCCTAAATACTATAGGATGACTTTTATTTTGCGGGGACTGATGGGAGTTGCTTATTCTGGTGCAGAGAACTTGAAGTAGGGTGATGCATGGCATCTAGTAAAACTGTCTTTTAGTCTTTGCGTTGCTGGGTATCTGCATTCAGGTTGACCATAGGACCCTTAATTAAACATATGCAATATTGAAAGAATGTTGTAAGGACTGTTGTGTTTCTTGTAGGCAGCATCTAGAATTTACTTTCCTTGAAAATTGTCAGAGAGATTTAAATTTAATTCAGCTCAGGGGATAATTTTGAGCTTCTTATCTGCAAGTGTTTTATCAATCTAATATAACTTTTCACTATGAGTTCAGCGTGTCCCTGCTTTATGTAATGTGATTTGCAAAACAGTACATCTGGCTTTAGGTCACTGATTACAGCTAGGCAGTTTTGTAGAGGAATGCGTTTAGCCAATAAAAAGCTGTGAGAGCTTTTAAAAATTCAGATGCGTCTTGAACATAACCATCTTAGAGATTTATAGAAAGCCTAATACCTTTTTCTGATGATATGGTTGAGAAATCCATCTAAAATACTTTAAAAAAGATAATTGTTTTACTTCTTGTTTTTCTGCTGTGTAAGTCCCTATATAATATCTCTATTCTAGATTAAAATAGGCAGTGAATCACAAATTATTCCAAGATGCTCTATTTTAGTGATTGGTAATTAAATGTAGGTTTGTAGTTTAGCAGTCTTGCTTTTCTGTATTGCCCACATCACCTTCTCCTGAATACAGTCTACTTATTCACATTTAAAACATATTTGGAGATCAAAGTTTCCATTTTTGTGCTGTATGTATCCAGCATTTTATATAATTTAAATGAATGCTGAAATGTTTCTTAAAAATTAAATTGTCCACATAGTTTGTCATTTCAGCTGTTACTGTCTTACTGGGTCTTGCATGGACCAAGCCATTTTTCTTTAAGGTCAGTGTAAATCTCCCTGTGTGATGGATGCTATTGCAACTTTGATATAATCCTAGGATTTTGAGCAAAGCTCATAATTCGTATTGCTTTAATTTCTTCCATCCACAAGGGCAGTCATGGTTCATGTTCTGCCTTTTTATGGATGCTCCATGCTTTTAGTTAAGAACAAAGTGGATACAGCCAAGATTAGGTTATGAAATTGTGTCCAGTGTGTGAAGTTAAGCCAAGAGCAGAGGAACAGTGAGAATCTTTAAAAGTCACGATAGCTGTAGGGGAATACTATTATACTTTCTAAAATAATGTCTTATTTACTGAATACTGACACTTTTTTTCTTTTTTCTTTCTTTTCTTTATCTTTTTTTCTTTCTCCCCTTCCCCTTCCCTCCCTCCCTCTCCTTCTCTTCTTTCCCACTTAAGCCAGTTGCCTGGCTTAGTTTCTTTTTTCTTTTCCTCTTTGTTGTTTCCTTACCTATGAATTTTTATAGTATAAAATAACAATGATAAATTTTGTTTTTTCTAAACCACTGAGATCTGTACATGGAAAGAGTGCTGGACATAGAATGCAGGGGAAAGGGCATTGGTTTAGTTGTTGTTCACTACACCTTGATCCACAGGAGAAATCCTGTTACAAGGATCCAGTGCGTTCCAGGTGGTTCTAATCTCAACTGAGATACTCTGAAGTAGCAGGGAAATCTGGGCTGGGGCTCAGGGACTGCAAGGATGTGCTTAGACCATTACAGGGTGGCAAAAATAATGTAAGCAACAATTTTTCCAAGTGTAGGTCTGTGAAATAGTAATAAACAGGAAATAATTCTGGAAAACCTAAGGATATGCAGTTTTACAGCCTAGCAGAGACTTAGTCATGGGACCTTAATATGTGAGACAACCTGAAATCTCAGGTAAAGATATTTTGTAAGGAGTATGTGGCAACAGTGTTCACTATATGACCTCAAAATACTGATGGAAAGATTCATTCCCCAGTTTGAATCATGTACATTCAGATTTTTAGGCAAAGATAGTAGGTGAGAGTACAACTTTTCTTGGGAGCTGGATAGGGTTTTTGATGTCAAATTCACTAATGTTAGTCTTTCATGTTGACAACTGGAAGTGTCTCAGCTTGTCCATCATGATTTGATAATATTTGTTTTAAGTCTTGATTAGAAGAGATGTGTTGCAGAATATGTGTAAAACCAGTTTATATTCTGACTGTTATACCATTATATCTGATACAGGAATCCTGTGGGATGAAATCCCTTCTTTAGTCTTTCTTTACGTGGAGTTCTATGTTTTAGTTGTAATCACCATAACTTCTTTTTTACTGATCAAATGAACACTTGATACATATTCATGCACAGATAGAAGGGGCTTATTTCTGAACCTTGACAATCCTTAGATGTTGGTTGAGCATCAACATACAAAACTTTCTAGCTTTAATAAAACAATTAAGGCATATTTGATAAATAGCCCTGAATGTTACTGAATCAGTAAATGCTGACACCACTTTTATTCATGTGTTTTGATAGCAGCAGCAATTGAAGCAGCTACATCTAATACATAATAAGATATAAATTTTATCTTTTGGATAATTTCTTTACTGAAGGCATTTTCTTGTATGAAGGAATGTCACTTTCAGTTGCTCCAAATGTGACTGTGTATCAGTATGTGGCTGCTATCTACATTATGTTAAAAAAGATAGCAGTCATTTGGGACTCAGTATTGTATAATTTGGAGCACTTAATCTGTTTTTATTTAGTGTTTGGAAAGCTTAATTGTTTGGGTTCTCTTCCAAAATAAACCCACGATTGAAGAATTAACCTAAATTATATTTTGCTGTTAAATCCATTTGCTCACTACTTTCTGTCTGGATACAGAGCAAATGTATTTTATTATTGGGATTTTTGTTGGCAGTATTTGTGTTGGCAGTTTTATTTCCCAGGCATAACAGTTCTGTTTTCTTCCTATACCCATTTGTGAAAAGATTAAATCATGTTTTGTAGGCTGTGACTCTCAAGTTACTCTATTTTATGTAGCTCTGGGCTGCCTGGATTTAGGCAAGCTGTCTTCTGTAACCTGGCCTTATTTAAATAATTTCTTATAAATCACAAGCCTGATGAAACTTTTATCACCACATAAAAACAATTCTTTCTTTAGGACTAGCCCCAAATGTGATATAAATACGCTGACAAGTTACTCAAGTACTATCCAGAGAGGAGGAAAAAAACAGAGTATATGTTTCTTCCAATCAACTTGAGAAAGGCAGATTGCAGGTTTACAGAGAAAGAACTGAATTCTGATTTTGGTGGCTTTTTTTTAAGTGGTGAAACTATTTTAAGTCTGAAAACAAAGTTGGTGCTTGCTGAAAAATTCAGGCTTAATCTGTATGACGCACCTCAGTGTCTCGGAATCCGTTTCTATGGCTGAGGAGGGCTCTTAGAAGTGAACATATGATTGCCTTGCACATGCAAGTGCTTTGAAATCCTATTTAAAAGAGAAGTTAAGACATGGAATGAGGCTTATATAGTGGTTATTTTTTATGTATAATTTATGTATTGTATTTGAACTCCAGTAAAGCCTGAAAAGCACAACTTCCACAGGAGCGAGTAATTAGTGTGATAACTAGTTGAACTTAACCACAGCTTTATGTTTCTGTTTTCATGTTAGCTTAGTAAACTGGAAAACTTGTGTGGCATTCCTCACTCAACTCTAAGCTTTGTTTGCTTAACATACTAAACACAAGATAGTGCAATTTGAAATGCAAAAGGAGTATTTCCCAAGACTTCATGAGGTAGAGAAATCAATTTAGTATAGCTACCTGCTATAGATTTTTCTTTTCCACCTTCCCTGTCTCTAGCTCCCTTCCCAGCTTTCTATCTGCATTTAGACAATGTTTATAATCACTCTTGTTTTCTTATTGTGGTGACCCATAACGTCAAGAATACACACTGAAATCTGGCTTAGTACAACCCAGGTGGGTTTCTTTAACTGTTTTCATCTCCATTTGTTAGTGATGTTTCCTGAGACTTCCCATTTAATGTTTAGCAGCTCTTCTTAAATGTTTGATTAATGATTTCACAGTGATAAATTACTTTCGTGTCTTTTCTCAAAATTTCGTAGTCAGAAAGATGCATTTTCAGTATATCCTCAAGGCATCACGGTGTTTCTTGTTGTGGAGACTTTTTGCTCCATAGTGAATGGATTTCAGGAGAGCAGACTTTGGACTCCT
>VZRU01005849.1:10626-21573 GCA_013398155.1 Pedionomus torquatus
TTAAAAAGGTCTGGAAGGAAGGAAGGAAGGAAGGGAGGAAGGAAGGAAGGAAGGAAATACAAGAAAGCAGGAAGAAAAGAAATGGGGAAAAAAAAAAAAAAAGCAGCAAGCATAGAGGGCCAAAGTAGTCTCTTGTGACTTGCTTTCAGTGGAAATTCTCCAGAAACTCATTTAGCCCAAAGGGTAGTAGCAGTAGATTCCCACAATGCCATGATGGATTGGTGTAAATGATTCATGCCTTGACTATTTGCTATATGTTTCTTAAGTTTTGCTCTGGACAACCCCAGAATTTACTTTGAAGTGGACCCTAGTTTTTCCGACCTCTAAATTAGCCTCTGGCAGTGACATATTTTGGTGGGGGCATTTCTGCTCTTACATTTTTCAACAATACAGAACTGGAATCTTTGTGTTTTGTTACTTAGTCATCAGCTACTTAAGCTTCATTTGAATCTTATGTAAACAGGTCCATCCACCAAACACAGCTTCGTTCCTCTGCTAAGAACTTGAGGCACATATTCTTAAGTGAAATAAAGCTCTTATTGTGTAACATGACCCCCTTGAGGATCTGTCCACCCCAGTCCTGAAAACATGAATTGCAATGTTGAAGTGAGTTATTGAGGGAAGACTTCTGTCTGTGAGCTACAACGAACTTGCATGCTCAGTATGGACTGAGCACAAATGAAGGAGCTGTGGCCCATGCTCCATTGCTGGTTACACACAGCACAGGAAAGAGCGGATTTAAGATGTAGATTAGGCTACAAGTTTGCTCTACTTTCAGTGTCTGAAACCATCCTAAAGACTGTCTGGCCATGAACAGTATGTGGCCAGTGCTTTCTGCCTGTGTGTGCCTCCATGTCCGGTATAGCAGATTTGATTGTGTTAGTCAGAGCTGTACCCAGCATCTGCTCTAGCAGTGAATTGAATCCACCACATGGCATTTGGCTGGCGTTTAGCTCTGCATGTGTTGTCATCTTCCATAGCTTTTGCTTTTCTGGCATGCTGCACAACTAAGTCCCAACATTCTCTGGAAAAGACAAAAGTTTAGTTTCTCACAGAGCTCCAGGAAGCCTGACCCGGTACTTCCAGGGCATGAAGAAATTGAATATCCATTTGCTTCTTTAGCATGCAACCTGCCACTCCAAGTCAGTTGTAGAGTGACTATAAAGCTAAAACAAAAAAGGCTGGCTCTTGATGACACATCCCTGATTCAGTTGGTCTTGAAAAAGCAAGAGGTTTCTTTGCCTAAACCTGCCGCTGGAAATCTGACACTGTTTGGTGGTTAGCAATGGAACGCTTTATTAAACTTCAATCACTCTTTGAAACTGAATGGTTTCGATTGCCACACAAAATGAAACTGCAGTCGTTTGCTCAATGGCAGGATGTTGGCCAGAGTATTCATTGAAAAATATGTTGTAGCTGTAGTAAACATATAGCATTATATTTCTAATTGGATGTGTGGTAGGAGACTGATTTCTACCTTAAATGAGAATCTGCCTGTCCTATTCTTTCTTGCATTCAACCAGACCATGAAAATCCCAAAATATTGTAATGGGTTAAATATATTGGCTAGCCTAATAATAAAACAGAAGCATGTAAGGAAATTATCTCCTTTGACTGCTTCTCCCACTTTTTCCAGTGAAAGGTAGGCAGAATCTTCTTTGCTGATGAGTTCTCTTGAAAATACTATTGAAAAAGTGCAAAACGTTTTCCTTGGTTCACATTTTACACACTGAAGGCCCCATGCTTTTTGTTGTTGTTATCTGCCACAACATAGCATTAATACTTCCTGTGAAGAGGCATTTCACAGTAAAAAAAAAAAAAGACTTGATAACAACATACATGCAAAATGTCTCCTGAAAAGTCATCAGACAGAAATTACGTAAATGTTACATGGCTAAAAGAGCTGTGAGTTCAATAGGAGCCAGGACCTTGCTGAGAATTTTGGAGCCATGTCTGATCATGCCTTTTTTTACAGTATCTGTGTAATAAGTCTGTTGTGTCCAGATGCCTTGACAAGTACCTTTCTGAAGTCTTGGTAGCATGGGATGCTGGGCATCTGACAGGAAAAAGTAAGATTCAACAGTTGTTATGTGATGCCACCAAATCCCAAAACATCTGGAAGTTCTGCTGAGGCTGGTATGCACTGTTGTGTGTTCAGAAAGACCTGACACCAGCCAACATGGTTTGGAGAGCTTCATATTTTCCTTTGCCTCTATTGTCTGAAGTTCATTTTGTTGCAAGGTGTGACTATGACATGAACTTTTCTACAGTTCCATGAGACAAAGCGCAGTTTTACAGACACTCACTGCTTTTGTCTATGATTGGACTCTGATTACATCTTCCTGCCCTATTTTCTGCTTCTCAGGCAGTTTTTAAACTGTTTTATGTTTCAACTTTCCACTACTGAGTTTCCTCATTAATCTCTTGAACTGTGCTGAGAGCTGGCTTAATTATGATGCTGCTGAGTCCTTCTTTCAGCTGCAGGAGAGCATTCAAGGTCTGAAAGGGAGTGAAATTCCTCCAAGGGAAACCATGCTGATTTGTCTCTGTTGTACTGTGGTCATATGAATGGGGAAATCACAAACTGACAGAATATTTTGGGATACTCATTCTAAAGTAAATGGTTGAAAGGCTATCTGTTCTTGAGACGGCAAAACTGGGGACCAATGATCCAAAACAGAGCAATATCTTTGTGTTTTTATTGATACTTCATACATCAAAATCTGTCAAGATTTATTTTGAAATCACTCTGTAAATTTACAATTTTTTTTGACATTTTAGTCCAGATGGAGAACAATCTTAGGAAACCAGTGTCTTTCAGAGTGTTTTCCAGATTGGTAACAAGAATATATTTCTGTGATATGACATCTCTTAAAAATGACCTAGCTATATTCCAGGAAGAAAACAAAATAAGAAAATAAAAGAGTGTGATCTGCAGATGACTTTCAGAATCTTTTCTACTCAAGAGGGTTCCAGTAGGAATCTTTCTCTACAGCAATATTAAATAACTACTGGAACTCACAAAAAAAATCAACATTTACAACTGATCAGGGTTCTTTTATTCTGTATCTTAAAGAAAACTTCAATTTAAACACAAATTGGACCAAAATAATTTACTTCAGAATTAAAAATAATAATAATGATTAAAAAAAATAAATAAATGAGGAGGCAAGATAACCCTGAACTATGAACTGCTGCATTCCTTTCATCCCCAGTTTTAGAATTAGGCTGGCCAGGAAACCCTGCTCAGTCACACTGGAGAATCTCTTGGATTTAGTAGAGGTTACTCAAGCCCAAATATTTCCAGTGAAACCCTTTGGGCTTGGTCTTCCACAGTGAAATGTTGTTTTATCCACTCAGTTCCAATCAGCTGTAATAACCAGCATGATCAAATCTGGGGAGAGATAGAAGCCCTGCAAGGGAACAAAAGAACTACTCAGTATTTTCAAAATAGCTGTACTGACAAATGTTAGTGGAATACTTTTAGAAGGAAGTGTTTCTGCAATGGGCACAAAATCGTGACTGCAACTAAAGTAGGATAATTGGACTAAACAGAGTTTCATCCTCTCTTCTTGGCAGGATGTGTGCTGATGGCTATAATTTGTAATTCTGGAGCCAAATCAAGGCAACACATCATGATACATCTGCTGAGTTTTGAATACACATAAAGTGAGCATGTGTGCTTTCCTAAAAGCTTTTCCTAGAAGCAAAAATCACTTCAATGATTTATACATCTATTGTGTCATCTTTTGACATGGCTGATGAAAATCAAGGCATAACCCCATGCAGGAGTTTTTGTTGGGGGATATGTATTGGCAGAAGGGAAGAGAAAATGTTGAAAAGAAAACTTTCATAGTGAATTATTAAGTGATATTTGGCAGATATTAATTTCCAGTCCCAAATACATTTATTTTAAAACTGGTTTGAAAATAGTTCTTTTTTCTCTATTTACTTGCATTCTGTGTATAAAAGCAATAATAAAAATATTGTGTGACTGCGGTTATTGGTTATTGAATCTTGTTACATGAACCCACAATGCAAATATCCAAGTGTTTCCTTATACTTTGTTGAGAGCAGGGAGGGGGTTGTTTCTTTGATTATTTATGGTGGCAGTAGCATTGAAGTTACCTAGACAATAGCCAAAGTAGGACTTTATTATGCTCAGCCTATCATCACCTGCTGATTGCCTTCTCTCCACAATGAGGAAGCCCAGTTGAACATCATCTGCATGCTATGTTAACAGGACTTAGGACTAGTAATTAGACACAGCCGTGCACTTTCAAATTAAAGATTTTGATATTTGAATAAGAAAAAAAATGCAATGGTAACCTTTTTCAAAAAGGTAAGGTTTTCCAGATGAAGGAAATCACTGTTACAAAAGTCCAGTTGTAATGCCCTGTAGAAATACTGTTCTGTGGTTATAGAGGACTGCTGAATACATAATCTCCTGCAAGGTAACATTGTCCCCTGCAGTTTGCATTGTGACTTTCTGAGACACAATATAATTCTTTATTGTGCACTTAGAAATGGACCTTGGATTTGAGAGGGGACACAACTTTTGAGATGTTAGTCCAACATATGACCAGGGCTAGGAAAGACAGAAAGCACCTTTACCAGACATTGAAAAGGGAAAAGAGACAAGCTAAAGGATTCAGCAATCAACAGAAAATGGGCAATTTGGGAATGCTATTGAATGTCCTTCTCCTCCATGTGGTGTTAAGAGGGTTGCAGTCCTAACAGCATAATGCATTTCTGTGGCTAGTGCTGTAAGAATTTGATCAGTTTGGCAGTCATATTCCTTCGGATGAAGAATAGTCAAAGCCTTGGCGGCAGAGCGATTTCAAAAGCAGCTGTGTTATGAGTCCTTCCTCCCTTGTCTTTGTATACCAACCACCTTGAAGAGAAAATGGCAGACTCGGATCTTCAAATGGTAGAGATTCCCAATGCAAATGGAGTGGAATCTACGAATGTAAAACTTATCCTCAGTCTTGCTTGATTTCCCCCTCATGGTATTCCTTAAACTACAGTAAGACTGTAAAATATTTATGTGACACGGTATAAACTTCTGTGTCCTTCAGCAGCTAACATTACTGTTCCTAGCACAAGTTTGATTACTTCAGCTTATTTCTCCAGGCAAAACATAATAACAAAATGAATGTACATGTATTTCTGTAAACAAATACACACATGCATAAATCTGTTCATATTAGCCATTGTGTAGGAATGCACTTCTCTCAATTAGCTTTTAACCATGCTGTGGACGAAATGATGGATCTGACAGGAGTCTGCTGTGCATGCTTTTGTGCTGACGGGTCCTCTTGTTTTGGAGTATCTCCAGTGTAAACATTACCAGTTATATTATTCCTTTGCATCCTCCTAGGGAAAAGAATGGAGAAAAGGTGTCTGTTACTTGTTAAATATTAAGCAGCCAGAATCCACTCTCCTATTTTTAACTCCTCCCATCTCTTCTCTTACTGGGGAAAGGAAATCCACCTTCTTTGAGTCCTTCAGTCTTTCATTCATTAGGTCTTAATGCATTGGGCCATACTGCCTTAATTTCAGGGCTGTAATGGCAGGGTTTCCTTCAGGGACAGGTAGAGGCTCCTGCTCATTTGGATAATTCCTCATTTATTTCTTTTCCCCATTTTTTCCTGCACTCCATGGCACATCTGTTTCTTTGTATCTGAAGGAAGGAGCAATTTTTGGCTCTTCTGTCAGACAGAAAGCTGTTGAGTACCAGAAATTAAAAAGGCTGGCTGGAGCCATCCTGCTTGTTTGAAATGCCACGTCAACATAGAACACTGTCATAATTCAGCACAACAAAATTGAGGGCTTTTTTGTCTCACATGGACACCACCTAGAAGTTGTGGTCCCCAGTTCTGGCTTAAGCAAGTGCCAACCAGCTGGTCACCGACAAGGACCAGAGAACCTATTCCCACTGTATCTATGGTTGTCTCAGAAAGCTTACAAGAAGCCTGAGGAAACGCTCCATGAAACCCAAACAGTGTGTTCCTTTCCACAGGCACAACGGAAAGCGTAGTTTAATGTGAGGAGTTATGAACAGACAGTGACAGCTGTTACTGCTGTAGTAAAAGGTCCCTTGCTGTGTTGGGAGAGACACAGGGTTTAGGCCTGCTCCTGGAATATTCAATGCACCATTATTTCCAAAACAAAAATTCTCTCCCTGGAATCTGTGCTGCCCGCTGTAGAGGAACTATCTGCACTCCCAAGGAGAGCCTGAACCCACCTCTGATGTCCACAGCCTTGAAATAGTTCGGAGGCCCAAGGTTAGGCAAGACGAAGTATTCTTGCACTGATACAATGTTTTGCAACTCACTGGGAGTACATCACTTACAAAAGGCTTTCTGCCCTCATTCCACTACAAAACGAAGTGCCAGAGGAAAGAGACACTTCTTCAGACCTTTAAAAGCTCAGCACTTATTGTTCAGCTTTTCCTATTTGCATCTAGCTCAGCCTTACTGAATAGTATACTGTTATGCAGAATTGATCATTATGCAAAAAATGACCAGGTACTTTAGCTTCTGTAAACTGAGAACAATTTAGCTCCATTAGCAGTTTTTCCCATCTATAATTAACTCTGTGGTGCTGACACTAAAGATTACTGGTCCACAAAGAAATTGAACACTTCTGTAAAAATGTTTGCAAAGAACCCATTCCTTTCTGCTCTGCCTTAAAATTCAGTATTTCAGTGCTGATTTTCTGAACACTTCCATTCTCAGACAGAAGGCAAGTTTTGATATAGTGGAAAACTTATCTTCTAGTCACAGGCTTCCTGGGTGCCCGAAAATATCATGTCAGTACATACTGCATTAAAGCAAACAACAATATTTTATTTGCAGAAAAATGTGACCCATTAACCACCTTACTTTAGAATGTGGAGGGTATAGATTTCTCTCGTGTTGCGTCCTTGCTGTTGCTGAATTTACAAAAAACACTGAAGCTGCCAGTATGAAATGTGTTTCCCAAGAAACTAATTGTGTAAAAAGTTGTCTTTTCGTTCAATTGCTCATGCAGTACTGCCATCTCGTGGTCCTTTCTTCTACAGCTTGAGGGGAAGTGGCAGCAAAATGCACGCCAGGGATTTGGGAGGATTGCAATTTAACAGCATGAAGTATTTTTGCCTAGGACTAGCACGTTGTTCCCACTGGCATTTTGCTGCCAGCAATTAAAAATGTGTGGCTGAGTTAGGAAGGGAATGTTGGATGCACTAACCCAGGTAAAGAACTGCTGGCAATAGCATGCTGCCCGGTGAATAGCATGAAGTGGCTGGACTATATTCTCCCCCTTGAACAAAGACCTATAGCTGTAAATGTGTGGTCCCCGAAGACTTCATTGTTAGATATTTTAAAAGCATAAAATGTTCAAAGCAAACTACTAGAGCATGTGATGGAATTTAAACTGGAAGGAATTATTCACATGCAAAGAAATTAACAGAGTAAAACTAAGGTTGTGATTCAATAGATGTATGAATCACCTATTGAAATCAATGGGACGGCACACTTGCCCAAGATTATACATGTGTTTACCTACCTCTGTGCGTCAAGGCTATATGGTAAAGAATAAATTACCCTGCAAGTCAATTGACATATCAAGAAAGATTAATGTTTAGGATTGAGACATCTTGATGGCTTTATGTTAAGATGCTGAAGATGCTGTTGAATAATACACAAATAAAATCTTTTCATCTTCCAAGTAGGTCTTCTAGTTGTTGACATAAGACTGTTGCTGTGTATATATCATTTACGACTAAGACACGATCTGTTAACAGATATGATAGGTAAACTTGTGTCCACACCTGACTGATGACCCCAAAAAGTGTTCCACTAGTGCTTGTGTTTGGAGGCATTCAGCTGAATTTTTTTTTGTTAGCATCAAATAATGGAAAGCCATTGTGAGTACATTGCAATGCTTCCACCAGAACAAAACACTGATTATTTATTATGTATTCATATGGATATTAAACTTATGCAACTGTTATTATGGGTGATATAAAACAGTTTGCAATTTATTGAGATTTTTTCAAAGAACATCCTCTGTCTGGCTTATGTCTCCCTTTTCAATTGGTTGAGAAGATTTTGAAGTTTGATACATTGGCAAAAAATTGCCTGAACTCTCAGTTTCAGATAGCATTTATTTTGCTCCTGTGATTTTTCTTCCCTTTTCATTTATTGATCAATTGAATGGTCATTTATTGCCTTTCATTGTAGCAAAGTTGCTTTCTGAACCTGCTAGCTGTCACTGCTCTGGAAACATTTTTTGCTCCAGGTAGGAAGTCGAGTACTTAGTATTTCACAGCAAATACATTCTGAGTTTATAACCTTTTCCATGCTCACATGCAGAGACTTTTTTACTGTCTTACCATCATATAATGTTTCCTTAAAAATTTGCAGGTTACGTATGTGCTTTCCTTTGGCTCTGAGAAGAAGAACTCAGCGTAGAGAAGTCTGTGATTTCATGTTAAGTGTAATACCGTGTGTCAGGCTGCTCTGGAGATGGGTGTTACCTTCTTTTCTGTCCTGGCGTACTTTATTCACCTCATGGTATTCCTTTTTTGGAAACTAGGTGGGTCCCTGGAAGCATGCATGGACTTTTCAGCCTTATGGAAACAGATCACAATTACATTTTGGACTACAGCTGCTACTTAAAACACCTGTGGACTTTATGAACCATTTCCTCCAGCCAGGAGTCAAACACCAGGTACAATGAGAATTAAATACTCATCCCGAGGATCATAAGGATGCAACATCATGTGATTATTTCCTAGGTTGTTCTCATTGAGAAAGTCTAGAGGTACTAACCAAGAACTGATTCCACATGTGCTGAGCTCCAAAAGAACATCAAGAAGAGGTGATCACTGCCCCAACAAATGTACCTGTGAAATTAAATGCTAGGGAAACAGACACACTACACAAAAATGTGGAGTGATATGTGTAGATCAAGTCTGCTTTTATACTAGATTGAGCTAACTCTGCAAACTTCAGCCTTAGTGACTCTTGTGTACATGGCATTCTTTGAAGGACACATTCTCTGAGTACCTTTTTTTTTCTATACAAATGTTTTCTAACAACAATGAACAAACACAGGAGTTAGGCAGGGCACTGGGATCTTGAATGGCACTTCTCAGAGCATCTAGATGGATGTTTTGGTTTGACAAAATTGCTGCAGAAGACATGTGAATGGATGGTGCATTTTCCTCTTGAAACTGTTAATCACAATAGTCCCTTCACCTGGCAGGCAGGTGATGCTACATTGTTGTAGAGCTGTACTACTTCAGATTGCAAAAGAGCCCTCTCCTATAAAAACACACCCAGGGAGTGGCTGGGAAATAACTGAAATGAATCATGGACCACAACAAAGCTCTTCCTGTCATTCAAGGCACAGTATCCAAATGCAGGAGATAAAAGTTTGAGGGGCAGATGAAAAAATATTGTCATGAGGAAAAAAACCACTGTCCCATTACAAGCAATCTTGTTTGGTGTTGTACAAATAAAGGTTCCAGTGGGAATAGTTGGTACTAGAACTTAGAGTGGCTACTGCATTTGAGCATATGTGAATATCATGAAAAGCAATAGTCACTTTCCTTGTCATATGCTGAAAGGGGAGCATTTTGTTCTCACCTAATTTTTGTATGTTCTATAGTTCTTGCCTTGTGCTCTGCTGGGGGAGATGAAGGGATTGATTTACAAGACGTAACTTGCCAAGATTCACAGAGACAAAAGAAACAGAGCTAATTATAAGGGCTTTGAAGAGAATTCAAACAATTCATCCCATCGTATGCTGGGATACTAGAGAGTAATGGTAAACTGGAAATAACCAACAAAATCTTAGTCTGTTGGAAATTTGATCCCACAAGTTGAATTCTGCATGTGGCCTCAGCTGAAGTTAATTGTGAGGATCATTTCTGTGCTCCAGTTTTCTCCATGCCTCACACAGTTCTCAAAGTAAGGATGGAAACCCAGCTGTCATGTTTTGAACCCATCTGCAATTCAACCTTCCATTAAATTCTGTCTTTTTCAGCTCCAGCAAATATTATCATTATGCAATGGATTTATCTAATCACACCTTTTCAACACATGCTTTTGATGTGTTTATGTAGGAAGGTGCCAGATGATCTCACTGAATTCCATGTACTTTAGTATGAAGCACCTTGATTCATGTTTTGTCAATGACATTTTTCATAGGTTCAGCTCACTGGGAGCACATCCTCTTGGATAAGTCTAGCCAATTTTTGCTAAATGGAAAGCCATTTTAGCAAAAGTGGTGAGATTTCAGAGAATGTTGCACAGCTCCAGATTACACTGAAGTTAGTTAGTGTTTCTGAAGAAGACTGAACCTATCTTTTCAGGAAAGACTAGAAAATGCTGGTCTAGCTCGTTAAAACAGACATGGAAAACCTACAGGGTACGTACCATTAGAAAATCTGACGGTAGACCACTTTCAGCATACAAGGAGGAAAATGCTTAAGTGTTCTTCAGTTCTAAAACTTGGAAAGATATCTGGGAAATGATTATTGCGAATTTTGTCTTATAAAAGATCCAGTGTAATATGTATGTTGTTGAAATTAGGAGAAACATATGTAAATTTATGCAAGTAACAAGTGATAGAATGAGAGAAACTGGCCTAAAGTTGTTCCAGGGAGACTTAGATTGGCTATTAGGAAAAATTTCTTCACTGAAAGGGCTGTCAAGGACTGGAACAGGCTGCCCAGGGAAGTAGTTGAGTTGCCATATTCAAAGGTATTCAAAAGATGTGTAGATGTGATGCTTAGGGACATGGTTTAGTGGTGGACTTGGCAGTGTTAGGTTTACAGTTGGACTCAATATCAAGGGTCTTTTCCAACCTAAATCTTTCTATGAATCTATGATACACACAGGTACATGGATATACACAAGTGTTTTGCTTTTTTTTTTTTTTTTTTTTTAAGAG
>VZRU01005852.1:2740-22878 GCA_013398155.1 Pedionomus torquatus
TTCCTTCCTTCCTTCCTTCCTTCCTTCCTTCCTTCCTCCCACCCCTCATGGTACAGGATCTACCCCAGTAGTGTCTGGTTTGGTCTTTTCTCAGAAGCAGACCCCACAAAGTCTTGGTTTTCTTTGGGCAAGTGGAAAGGTTCATCTGAACACAAGACCTCTCTGCCCAGGCCCAACGTGTGCCATTTGATGGCTCTTCAGACCCCTCCTTGGGTGACGCTATAAAGTCACAGAATCACAGAATTGCCTGGGTTGGAAGGGACCTTTCAGAGCATCGACTCCAACCATCAGCCCAACCCTGACAAACACCATCACCAAACCATATCTCTAAGTACTATTTCTGCCTTGCTTCTAAATCTCCCCAGGGATGGTGACTCCTGAGAACTGTTGTTTGGGAGCGGGCACAGGCAGAGGTGCCCATGGGGAGACCTGGTGAGATCCCCCCTGATTCATCAGTTGAGAAGGACTAGGAAAAGCACGTCCTAATCTAATCACAGCTCTGAGATAAAGCCTGTCTTTGTTAATGGGATACCCTGGAGGGGTTCAAGGCCAGGTTGGATGGGGTTTGGAGCAACCTGGTGTGGTGGGAGGTGTCCCTGCCCAGGGCAGGGGGGCTGGAACTCCATGTTCTTGAAGGTCCCTTCCAACTCTAACCATTCTATCATTCCATGACGCTAAAAATTTTATTAATTTTCAGTTTTCCTCTGCTTGTTCACTGAACAAGAGACAACTGCGTCTTGAAATGGCTTCTTGATTGCGGCCGGGGGAAAGCGGGGTCGTTTGGGGTGTGTGGCAGATTTATAAAAATCACAGCGCTTGTTTGCAGGAATATTAACGGGGTTTTGGCTTTGCCTGCAATGGAGTTTGCTGCTGCCTCTCTCCAGGCCCGTGACTGATCCTAGCTGAGTTACCACAAGTCTTGAAAGATATTAGGTAGGGCCAGGAACGCAATTGCTTGAGAATCCCTGGCTCATTTTAATTTAAAAAAAAAACCCCTCAACCCTATGCAAGAATTAGTAGGTGAGGTCTCTGGATGTCCCCATCTTCTTCTCCCTGCCAAGGTGGAGTTTGGCTGCCTGTCCCTTCTGACCCTGCCTGTCAGCTTGTATCAATACAAAAGCCTATCTCACAGAAGGGGGAAAAGCTACAGACCTGCTTCTTTCTGTTTTTTTCACTCCATGAAAGCAGAGTTTCTCTTTACATTTCAGGAGGGCCCCCTCAACTTAGGCTTTAAGGAGTTCAAAGATCAACTCTTCTTCTAATCACAGAAAACACATCAGAGCAATCAGCATGCTGGGAAAGGAAGGGCAGAAAAATTATGGGACAATTTAATGGTGATTTATTGAAAATTGGTAACTGGCAGCAGCACTTTATGGAGGAATCTCTGGATCAGCTCTCCATTTTACGCCTACTGTGGTTATGAAAGAGGAAAATAAATGGAACCTGATCCCTGACTGAAATTGAAACCTCTTGTTCCTCGCTGCCTTGGGGACACTGGCATTTCCCGCAGCGTAACCGGCTATTTTCCTAAAGCATACCCCCAGTTTTTTAAGGGGTGCATTGTATTTACAGAAAATCAGGACAGAGTAGGGGATTTATAGCGACCTCTGGTTTGTATCTTCAGCTTGGTGTGCCCCTTTGGTGTTTGTGAGTGAAGTCTCCTGGCCTGGGATGAGTGCTCAGGAGGACACCGAGCAAGAAGCATCTCCTGCCTAAGTTCAATCAACACACCTCAGTCTCCACCCTCCGCAGCTCCACTGTTTCAGTCCCAAAGCTCTTCTGAGCAGAAGCTGCCAATAACGTAAAATGGTGCTGTTGTTTCGTGGTGGCCTCAAACGGGGACTGGGATGAAACCATCAAAGTCGTTTTCCCTCGTGACCCAACCTGGTGAACTCAGGCCACAAGAGACAGAATACCTGCAGCTCCTAATGAAATACACTCAGGGTAAGAAAGTCTTGCAGCCAAGGAACACCTGGGCATCAGAGCTATTAATTCCCATCTAAAATGGTCCATTCAGTGTAAAATACATATTAGTAACACTGCTGAAGACCTGGGCATATTGATAATGATGAGTAGGGCCAGGAGCAATGAGAAAGGGAAGTATAATGAAGAGATTACAATCAGAAAGGGTGTTAAGGGAAATCTTGCTTAATGAGGCTATTGGTATCAAACTACATTATTCATAGGGACTTCTGATTAGAGACAAATGTCAAATGTAACGTACATTTCTGGGTGGCAAGTCTCCATTTGCATTTCAAATAAACACTGTTGGTTCCAGGCTTGAGCGTTATCAAACTGTACTTGTAGTTTTGTGTAAGTTTTTCCACATTCACAAACCACCTTTGAATCAATAATGCAAAAGACGAGGTAGGTCTCTTAAACATTCATTTAGACTCAGAAGTCACCTAAACCCCATGTTTAGTGCTCACCAATGTTTCTGAGGACAGGATGCGCAAGGTCTATGCCAGGCAACAGGGATTTCTCCATTCTCCAATTTTCTTCCTCTTGTTCCTCCCTAGGTCTGCCTGCGTAACAACCAGAAGTGCCTTCAGCCTTAGAAGCTGTGGCTCCACCACTTGAGGGCAGTGGATGGCTTCTCTGCTGAATTTGAATAGGCATTTTTCTTTTATTTCACTAGATATGTAATTCTCTCTCGGTTCTGGGCACCAGTTCTCGGTTTTCCTCTGGTCTTTCCCAAATCCTCCACCCTTTTGTGCTTTTCACTTCTTCAGCAATTCAGTTTACCCACTTCACACAATGAGACATTTCTCTTCATTTAAGAGCTGCCTTTCAAGGTGCACTTCTCATCTCAACCTCCCAACAAAGAGGGAACCAACGGAGGGTTAAGTCAGATTGGGCTTCAGAGACTTGTTTAATAAAGCGAGTTGTTTAAAGCTGCGTTTTAGCAGCCTGTGATATAACTTCACAGGGATAGCTTTGATGTTCTCCGTAAGTAAGTTGGCAGAAATCTGTGTAATTTGTAGAAAATCATTCTTAGATCACCTCAGCGTATATGGTAAACAGAGCCAGCGCAAACCTGCCTTTTTGCAATGAATTCTTAGGGCATGTCATCAGCGCTCCCATAATTTGATTTGAGTAAGAGTTACATTGTGTGACTAAGGGTTACATTAATTAGTGCTGTAGTTTTAATTGAGCAGGGCGTCTGATGGCATTTATGCATGTTCTGATGAACTGCGTGTCCTAAATGTTTGGTGACACTTTGTCAAAAGTGACATAATCACTCTTACTGTCCTTAATGCTCACCGTCGGCAACTGAATCCTACTGGATTGTTTTGGTATTCGTGCAGGTCTAAAGAGTGGTACTGCAGAAATCCAGAGCATTAATTAACTCTGCTATACAAATATGAAGAGTTCAGTTACACGAGGAAACAGAAAGAGCCATGGATTCTAAATTCCTAATTTAAGAAATTTCACTTTCACCGAAGACTGGCTGCACTTACGTGAAGGAAACATCAAAGCTCTGTATTTATCTGTATTTATCGGTGAGAAAAATGGAAGAGCCTCCGCTGCACTCCACGTACAGCTGGTTCCATGAGCACAAACTGTGTGAAATCACCCTTGGGCACACGTTGCCCCAGAAGTGGGTCCCGTGGTAGGTCGTGGCGCTGGCTCTCTCCAGGTGGACACTTCTCAGCCCTGTGCTCCTGACCTTGCTTCCTGCCTTTCCATGACCAGAGGGTTGCAGAGAGGCCCAGAGGTATTCCAGCACACCCAGCAGGAGGGCAGGGGTTCAGGTGTACCTTTGCCTCTTCCCAAACTAACGGGATGAGTTGGCCGGTGTCATGCCTGGAGGCTCGCTCCCTGTCTGGGTTCTCCTTCCCCTACGGCGCAGACTCAGGTGAACCAAGAAACGGCTCCATTCAGTGTTTCCCCTTCCCCATGCAAAGAAGCTGGACCCTTATCCCTGTGGTTTATGCCTGAGCAGAAGATTCTCAAAATTATAGAGTGACTTGGTTTTTTTGAACCCCTCGTTGAAACGAGTTAGTGAGACTTAATTTTCAGAGATGGGAGTCCGGTTCGACAGCCATTTCTCTAACAGTTTTGATCGTGGAACTTAAAGGAGTCATAACAGAATAACTGGCATCTCCTGAAGCCTTGGTGCACGTAGGAATTTACTTAGGAATAAAGAACTTCAAAGTTTCATTAAACGAGTTTTTGCGCTAGGTTTTAAAGAAGGGAAGAAAGCACAGATATTTTTTTAAAACAGTTCAAATGAAGAATTATCCTTAAATGACATTTCTATGCTTATAGCCATTCTTAATATCTGCAAACGAAGATTTACCCCTTATTTGATATTTTTAAGACCATGATTAAAACTACCAAAGGTAGGGATATCTTAAAATGATATTTTTGTAATCACACTGTTCTGAGAAAAATGTCAGATGAACTACTTTGTGCACGGCTGTTTTTTAAGTGTATAACTATAAATTTAAGTGTTAGATTACATCAGTATTGGTGTTTTTCAGATCGCTGTGCTTGTAAAGACATCATTTTAGTATAATCCTTCCTTTAATGCTTTTATAATCACTCTGATATTCAATAAGTGCAAGTGAGGAATTTTTCTTCATCTGATGCCTGCAACCATCTAGCCATATGGGAAAATATTTTTAGCACTGTATTGTGTTGAAATGTATGTATCAATAAACATAGTATTATACATACGTAAGTTGAGGCAGCCAAACAGCTGGTTGGCTGGGCAGATTTCAAGCTTTCTGCAAAAGAGCTCTTTCCCCCCCAGTTCAGATGTTGTTACATCATTTGTGGAATCATTATCTCATGGCCAGTAAGCCTTTCCTGCCAGTGCCTGTGCTCAACTTAATGCCAAGTTAAACACAGAGTCATAAAATGGTTAGAGTTGGAAGGGACCTTCAAGATCATGATGTCCCAGCCCCCCTGCCCTGGGCAGGGACACCTCCCACCACCCCAGGTTGCTCCAAGCCCCATCCAGCCTGGCCTTGAACCCCTCCAGGGATGGGGCAGCCACAGCTTCTCGGGGAAACCTGGGTATGGGTCTCACCACCCTCACAGCAAAGAGTTTCCTCCTAAGATTTCATCTAAATCTCCCCTCTTTCAATTTACAGCTATTACCCCTGATCCTGTGGCTCACCTCCCTGATCAAGAGTCCCTCCCCAGCTTTCCTGGAACCCCTTTAGAAAGTGGAAAGAGCTCTAAGGTCTCCCTGGAGTCTTCTCTTTCCAGGCTCTACCACCCCAACTCTCAGTGCATCTTCATAGGAGAGGTGCTCCAGCCCTTGGATCATCTTCGTGGCTGCCTCTGGACCTGTTCCACCAGGTCCACGTCCTTCCTGTGCTGAGGACTCCAAAGCTGGACACAGGACTCCAGGTGGGCTCTTCCCCGGAGTGGAGTAGACAGGCAGAATCCCCCAGTCCCTCGCTTTGCTGGCCACACTTCATTTGATGCTGGTCTGCCTCAAAAGCAGGTGGGCTGCTGCAGGGGGCTCAACCTCTCAATGTCATCAGGTGCTTTAGCATCAGTTATCTCAGTGTGGGGGTCTGCGAGGTAGTAGGTGTACATGTAAATATATACATGGAGATGTATATGAGCGTAAAGGTACCTACATTCACATGTTTCATATTTTCATCCTTTCTGGTGTTTGAACAATTGGCTTTCTTATTCAAAAAGAGTGGAAATGAGCCAGCTGGTTTTGCTTGTTTGGGTTTTGTTTGGTTATTTTCTTTTAATAACCTAAAGTTCTTCTACTTAAATTTCTGCACATTTCAGTCAAATCTTTTTATTTGGAGAATGACCATAATACCCTCTGGATACTTTACAGATATGGTTCAAGCTTTCTTTTTATCACTGAACAATATTCAAGTTGGCTCCTGCAATTTTTCTAAAAAATCTCCTTGTTTAGAAGTTAATTTTTACATATTTTGGAGTTTTTTTTCAGTGGTTTCTTTAGACCTTGACCTCACTTTGACTTTTTTTTTTTTTTTTTTTTTTCATTCAGACTCATAGATTCTGTCATCTAGGAGTCCCAAAGATGGGCCCTTTATAAATTAATAAAGTAATAAAATGAATAAGGCTTGATGTAACATTTCTCAGTGATTGCTGTAATGTTAAAAACATCAAATGAAGCATTAACTTCATTTGATGTTTTTATAGCCAGATATACTGCAAAAACATCAAATGAGGATACCCTGAATTTCACTTTTTCACTTGGGACAAGAATGTTTTATGTATACTGTCTGTCAAAATGCTGCGATGGAAACTTCCTCGTACATATGTGTTATCCATCTGTATCGTTTTCCGTTCTCTTTGGCCTTCTATCACTTTTTACTTTTGCATACCTTTTATTTTTGCATACTTTTTCTCGACTTTGTGACCCAGTCTATCTTCATTCCTTGGCTATTAACAATTAAAAGCATTTTGGTGAGCCGGTGTGTTCCTCCCAGCCCTCTAACATTCTTGAGGCTCTTTAATTTTGTATAGCACTTCTCCTAAAAGCCAGGGAATGATCTTTGCCATTTCAGCTATTAATAAGGAAATAGTCTATGGATTTCCTATGGACAGAACAGCCATTGTGTGTCTTCACAGAGCCGTCGGTTAACTTGCTTTGACACAAAATGCTGACCCATGGGAAGGTTTTGTCACAGCTTCCAGTAGCTTTGGGAGTAAAGAAATCCACATCTACTAAAGTCAGTCAAACCGCCTTTAATGCCTCTCAAACAACAACAACAAAATTCTCAAATATTTTAAAATAGCTGTAAAGTAAAAATATTTAATATTTAAAATGTGGGTGTTTCAGCTGTAATATTAAAAATATTTAATGTTTAAAGTGTGGAAGGTTTTTTTATAAACAGGGATAAATGTTGGAAGTTAGTTTTTTGGTTTTGTTTTTTTTTCCAGATAAAGAAAAATGGCTTTTGCTACCCTTTTCATAAGTTTTCTAACACTCCCAGTAAAAAGCTAGGAGAATCAGATTAATCGCTATTGCCAATTTCCAAACTTTTGATGGGAAACAATTCTTGCCAGCGAATAATTTTCCTCTGTCATGTTGGACTCCGTGGGGGGGGGAGATGAATGCCTTGCTTTTCTTCAAAGGTAGCTCATTTTGGCATTAAAATTATACTGCAGTCACTACGGGGTCTGACTTACCTCCCTATCGTATGTAGCAGCAGATTCCTACAGGATGTGCAGATAGCTCCCCGTCTTGTCACACCTTCGAGTTACATCCCTCTTTTCAGTTCAGCTCAAAAGGCTGGTGAGCAGCAGCTTTTGGGAAGTGGCCCCGCTGCCTACGGTGCTTTGCTAAAGGCCAGGGAGATGGGGAGAGAGCTCGAGGGCTGGAGCCCAACAACTCAGCTCTTAGCCTGGCTCCCTGGCAGGGGCTTGGCCCATCCCAACTTACAGTCACTGGATTAATGCCTGCCAGGGCAGGGTTTGTGTGGATAATGTACATGGAAGACCATTCCCAATACACAGTATGGACAAACCTGTGCCAGGCCATGCTCCCTTCACCCCGTGTGTACCTCCAACGTGCTCTGAACCCTTCAAAACCCCCGCACGCTTCCAACTCACACTCACAGCAACGAAGCATATATGATCTACTCTGCGCTTGTGAGACCCCACCTGGAGTCCTGTGTCCAGCTCTGGAGTCCTCAACACAGAAAGGACATAGAACTGGTGGCGGAGGGCCACCAAGATGCTCCGAGGGCTGGAGCCCCTCTGCTGTGAGGACAGGCTGAGGGAGCTGGGGCTGTTCAGCCTGGAGAAGAGAAAGCTCCGGGGAGACCTTGGAGCAGCCTTCCAGGATCTGAAGGGAGCTCCAGGAGAGCTGGAGAGGGACTCTTGGTCAGGGNGACATTTATTTATCATTTTGTTTGTGTTGGACCCTTCAGGTAAATTTTTTTTTCAAGCTCATATAAAGGAATTTACCTTTGTCAAACAGCCACCAGCTCCTTGGAAATTGTAATCTTCCTTTCTGCTTGGTGAAAGTATGAATTAAAAAAAACTACAGACATCTCTCCGTAATCTTAATAAAATTTAATAAAAAAATTGACAAAGTCCAGAGAAAATTAAATTATTAGGAGTGTTCTGGTTAATGTATCTCAGTTTACACCTCATAAATAGAACTAGATAAGTCCCTTCCATAGGATCTACAAGGGTCAAAAGAAGGGAAGGGTTCTGTACTTGGACAGCAGCCGTCTCGCTGGTGGCTCAGGACCTGCTGTCGGTGAGCGTGGCTGGCAAGGAAGGTCACCCTCAGATGTCACAATCTTTGGATCTTAATGTTTAAGAGTCCTCCTTATCCAGACCATCGGTTAAAACCCAGTTTCAGTTAGCTTTCCCCCTCTCCGCAGTTTCTCCCCTATGAAGCATGGATTACTAGCAAAGACTTGGCCTCTACCCCCAGAACTATGTCCAAAACTTTTTGGAGGTCAATTCTCTCCTTTAGGAAGATGAAACCAGTCAAGTTCTACCTTCGGGTCCTCTTTAGAGACCTCTTTGTTGTAATGTGAACCTTTTCTGCATCTAGCCCAGCCTTGAAGGAAGACACGACACATTTCATAACTGCTGTGTTCAGGCTCTTGAACTGCTGCCTTGGTTCCACCAGCCCACGTTTGGAAGATCTGCCTGGCGATCATCACGGTTAGAGACTTAATTATTTAAGGGAAAAAAAGAGACTGAAGAAGAATTTGCAAATCTGCCTGTTCCCTGACAATGCTTCGTGTGTTGTTCCAAGTGTTACTCCCCCACGTACTGGGAAACAGGAGAATAATATTTAAATTCTCTATTATTTTAAATTAATCGTTTGAGTGGAATTTATACAGAAAACAGGAATAACAGTGCTGAGGTGACATGAAGCCAAAGGTATATTTCTGATTTTTTTTTTTTTTTTTAAATGGACAGATCCAGAATGCCAACCATGAATATTTAACAGTGAGCAAGGATGCTCTGTTCCTTTGGAATTTAAGTTTCTTGACTCTGTCTGCAGCTACTTTTTGGAAAGGTGTACACAAAGAAGGTGAGGGATTAAGCAGAGCGTAAGGTGAGGTTAAGTCTTTCTAGATTATCTTAATTTTGAAGCTCTCTGGAAGACTGAATGTGGATGAAACTTCTGAGAAAATATGAACGAGATTGAAAAAAAAGGTGTTTCAGGGAAGCCAGAGGCTTCACTGCTATGAAGGGGACAAAACCACCACATTTCAGAGAAAGGTTTTGCTACCTGTAAAAATATATGGCTGTATTTTTACAAAAACTTATTTGGCTGTCAGTAAAAACAGATTCAGATTGGCCTTATGGACAGGGAGTAACGATAATTGCCCACAACTGGTGGCAAACGTCTGGATTTTCATCTGTAGAACAAAACCCACCAGAGCATAACACAATTGGAAGGCTCAAAAGAACCTGAAAACCGGAGAGTTTAAGGTCAGGGACAGTTTGTTATAACGCCAGTCATTATTCTCTTTTCTCTCTTCTCACTTCTAATCTTTTTGCAGATCTTCCTTTCCTTTGCTGCGTGCTTCCTAGAAGTACTCATTACCGCTGTTTAATGTGTTAACAAATATTAATAGGTATCTCAATGGTAAAACTACAAGGCAGGGTAGAGCACAGACAAGTAAGATTTACGCACCTCATTTTAAGGAAAATATAATGGAAAAGTGCAATAAAATTAATGAGAAGGGGTTGATTTTTCTACCAGTGTGTAGCTGAGTAATCATGCCGCCCATGGGATGGAAAAGGTGTCTTGATTGTGAAATAGTGCCTTCAGCCTTTGACTTTCTCTTGCAATATATAGTAATGTGTCCTTGGAGCGCAGTACCCAGCGGCTCTTTCCGCAGAGCTTGTAGAACCCTTTTTGTGCTCGACAGGGCACCGCGAGGATCTTTTTGGTCTACAGGGAGTGTGCTGGGCTGGGGAATATCTGCGCCAAGCACAGTCGGGGAGGAGGGAAGGTTCCTTTGGTGGACGTGATGTGGTGAACAGAGCAAGGAGCTCCTAAAGAGAAAATAGATGCAAATATTTGCACGACATCCTTGGAGGGAGTGGAATGCCACCTAACATGGTGTCTGTCTGTGACATACAGAGGAAAACAAGGAAGGTTGGGACTGTGGGTGCTGGTGATAATCTGTCATGGATCAAATAAATAAAAATAAATAAATAAATTGGATAAATAAATCAAACAGATCAAAAAAGGTTACGGGGGGGTGACAGTGGAGAATGGTGCAAGGAGGAAGGGTCTAGGGAAGATGTCTTCTTGCACTGGCCTTGATTGCATATAGATTGTATATTGTGTCACCGTTGCATGCTTTTTCCCACAGGACCCTTTTTTTGTTGACAGTTTTGATTCATAAGCATCCATGCTGGTTGCTGGTCACCTGGAAATGTCTGGAACAATGGGAGATAGCAAATGACTAAGAAAGGTTTTCTCAAATATGGAAATACTGCCTGGCTTCCCAGAGCTCGGTGTCACTCTGCTTCAACGTGTGGTGGTTAAATACTGAGAAGTGTTCTGAGCTTCCTGGAGGGCTACTAGACTCATAGAATGAGCCTGGAGGACTCATAGAATCATAGAATCAGAGTAACCCTCAGAGTAAAGAAATTTTTTCTAAGATTCAACTTAAATCTACAAGATTAAATCTACATACAAGAACCACCACTTGTGGCTGCTCCCATTCTTGCTTCATCAATTAACTGAGTCTTCCATGATGATTCCCATCCTCTCTCTTTACTCTGGTGGGTAACACACTTCGGCTTTCATGATCAAGAGGGTCCTAGGGCACTCATAAGGCAAGGAAAAAGGCTCCCAGGTGTCCTAGAAAATGATGTCTTCTGCATACTGTCTGGAGGAGGAGTGTAATTCTTCACTTATCACAGCTCTCAGAAAATCTTGGGGATCTCAGAGCAAAAGAAGAAAATTAGTGGGAAAGCAAGGCTAGTGTCCTAAAACTGCAGTCCCCGCAGCTCTAGGATGATCTTCTCCTCATGCTCATGGGGTTCTGAAGACAGCACCTTACTTTCTTCCTGCAAAAGCAGCATTGTATAAAGGCTGTGGTCACTGTTGCTCATTTCTCTCTTTTCTATGTGGTTTCCCAGTATCTATAATCATTGCAGGCAATTTGAATTTTCATTTGGACAATGGGCATGTCCAGAATGAAAAGACCTTCTGTTCATTGCCCTCTACATTCTCTGCCTTGCCCTCTCCAGCTACCCAAAAAGAGGCTGTAGAGGGGTGGGTGTTGGCCTCTTCTCCCAAGGGAATCATGACAGGACCAGAGGAGATGGTTTGAAGCTGCAGCAGAGGAGGTTCAGATTGGATATTAGGAAGAATTACTGAAAGAGTGCTCAGGCACTGGAAGGGCCTGCCCAGGGAGGTGGTGGAGCCACCATCCCTGGAAGTATTTAAGAAACATTTTGATCTGGCACTTCAGGGCGTGCTCTAGTGGCTGAGATTGTAGGATGTTGGTTATCTGTGGGGTTTTTGTTTGGTTTTTCGTGTGTGTGTGTGTGTCTACGGTTGGACTTGGTGATCTCAGAGGTCCTTTCTAACCATGATGATTCTGTGATTCACTTCCACAGTACCTTATTCAGATGTGAAGTTGCAGTCTTTAAATACGGTTTTTTCCCTCAAAAATAAAATAATGTTGTAAGAGGGGAGAAAGACAGTGCATGCTTTACGTCAACTAAATTTACTTCGGAGATCAGTAGTTGTTGCTGTTGCACTTGCTGCCATTCTCTTTGACCCCCAGTATTCCTAAAGAACCTTTACTTCCTATACCTTCTCCTCCCTCTTTTTAAAAATAGATGCTCTACCTATTTTACTGGAAAGTCCCTGGACTTTGCAAGAGTTGTCTACCAATGGATCTCCTCCGAAGAAACTGAGGATGTCCCTTTTCCAAGCATTAAGTCCTTTAAAGAAGACTCAGTCCTGGACCAATTTGAGAAATTGAGGCATGCTTTTGCTTTCCTTTCCTTTTCTTTTTTTTTGGTCCTTTTTTTTTTTTTTTTTGTTGTAAGAATAATCCTCTAAAGAAAATCTGAAGTTGCACCCCTCATTATGAATAAAAGTACATTAAACATAAACTCTTACATTTAAAACAGCAAGATTGCACTTACATTGTATAATTGCTACACAAAGGGCCAATAATCACTTTGTTCAAAAGAGATAATGCAGCATAATATAAGTAGTAGTTTAAGCAATTATCTGGTAGAACAGTTAATCATCACCCTCAGTTCACAGCCTTTTGTTTCTCAGGAATACACATGTCAGATTGTAATTAAATGCATTCACACTATTCAGGGCTGCTCGGGCTGCCTGGGCTCGGCGGAACCGCCTGGAAAGCACAATGCAGACAAGTTGAGACACAGCTTTTGTGGCTGCTCTGCCTGGCATGGGGTCCTCGCTGACAAATTTGTTATGTGAGGGCGAAACCGCGTGGCAGTAAATTATTTATTAAAGAATGTAATTTATGGTTAAAAAAAAAAAAAAAAGTTGGCTGCAGAAAATTTATTTTCACAGTCTTTTTCTGCTTTCAGAGCATTTCGTTACAGCATGGATTATCTGTCTGGGTTAAGTGTTCTTACCCCGAAATTAAAAGGGAACTGTTTTTGGAAATGGACTGATTAATTCAAAATTGGCCTTTGAAAAGAACTGCAACATCAAGGGACACAACCCCCCACCCAGAAAAAAAAAAAAGACCAACCCGACCCAACAAGAACAACAGAAAAAAAAACCCCAAAGACAGACAGTTTTCCAAAGCACATCTGCAGGGGCAGTTGCAGTTTTTAGAGTAGTCTGTGGCTGATGGAGAGGAGGGATGAGGGATGAGGGAGAGGAGGGCAACCAGTCCATGAAAAGTCTGTATGCTCCCCAGGGAGCGGGGAGGGGCAGGAAGGGTGGGAAAGGCATCTTCTTTCACAGTGGGGTTGTTCCACAGCTTGGCGAGGACACCCTCCCAGCCTCTGCTGAAGGCAGCTGAGACATCTGCAGCACAGCACGGTCCTCGCTGTTGGGTGTCCGTAATTATGGTTTGGAGACATGGTGACAACGATCCCCTCAGCAGCCAGAAGTGTCCCAGCCTTGCCGAGAGAGGGCTGTGCCGTAGCTGAGAGAGCCCCCCACCACCTCCCCCAGCTGCCTGCACCATGCTGTCTTCGGGAGGCGAGTCCCGAGCTTCATCTTCTGCCAGGTCCATGCTTGATGCTTGAGTCCCAAATTCTTTCTAAGGGATCTTTGTAGAGGAGAAGACGTCTTGCTAGCAATGGAGACACTGACTTGGTTTTTCATCCATTTCCAGTTGGGGAACACCAAAACGAAGCTCTACTTGTACAGCTTTAGTTGAGAGCTGTGTCTATTTTAACAGCATGTCTACATTTAATTTGCTGGTCTAGGGCTGATGCTGTTAAGGTTATATTTCCTGCTATGTTTCACACAATGTTGGTTATAACTTTCTAATCCAGCTGTTCATGTCATTATATATAATTTAGTGGTATCTGCTAACGAAACAAAAACATAAATGCATAAAAGTACAGGTGGAAAAAAAAGGCCTAAACTTTTCCTAGGTCCCTGTATACAATCAAAATATTTAGACCTCTGATGCTTTTCTGGTTTTGCAGCAAGCTCAGGCATCTGCAATGTACACCAATGTACACAATTTTGTTTGTTTCATAGAGCTCTTCCTCTGGTACCCATCTGCCCCTTCCTTCTGTAGCAGAGATCTGCCACGCACAAGCCTTGATCTCCACACGCGGGCACAGGTTGTGTGTGGGCTTTGTTCTCAAAGTTACCGTGCTGTAAAGAGTGTATATTCCAAACACATCGGGCACAGCAATACCGCACGCAGCAGATCTTCATGGAAAATCACAAATTCTTCAGGAAAAATGACAAGTTCTTCACAAGTCCTGTAAACAAGGTGGCATTTTGCTCATAATTCCCAGGACAGTGATGTCTCGCTGCGATTGCACTGAGTTTGCTAATATTACTCAGATCATTGAGCTTACCATAGTAAGAGCCAACCGTAGCAGCGAAGTCTGATGCAGTAAATAAGAGTAAGACTACCTTATGGTCTTCTTAAGGCTGTCCTGTAATGCTTATCAAAAGTTGATGGGTAATCTTTTAAGGCACCGGGTTGAGAGGGTCAAAGGCATCCACCATTTGGAAATGTCTGCGTTCTCAGCATGTTTCTGAATATTAATTCAAAATGATCTGTTCAAAAGTCAATATAGAATCATAGAATCATAGACTGGTTGGAAGGGACCTTCAAGATCATTGAGTTCCAAACCCCCCTGGGCAGGGACACCTCCCACCCCCCCAGGTTGCTCCAAGCCCCAGCCAGCCTGGCCTTGAACCCCTCCAGGGATGGGGCAGCCACAGCTTCTCGGGGCAACCTGGGCCAGGGTCTCACCACCCTCACAGCAAAGCACAAAGACTGTTTCAGGAGCACATGGGCTAACCGTGTCCCATCTTCAACGTGAATCTGCAATGGGTGGCCACAGATGTACCTTTACACTCTGCCCGGCCTCACGATGGGTCAGACAAGCCAACCAGCCTAGGAAGCCCTTACAAGTGTGCAGCAAAGTGCTGTGGTCTTGTAGGTACCAAACTCGGCTGTTGGTCTGTACAGCTGATGCCAGGATGCAAAGATATTTGCTTGCATTTATAAAAAGCTGCAGGTCTCATGAAAACTGCCCCATTCCCTGGCACAAGGCAGCGCCTGGGGAAAGCGTTAGTTAGTAGTACTTAATTTACGTGTTGGGTTTTTTTTTAACTTGAGAACAAGACAGTCTGTGAACCAAATTACTTTTAATTTAACAATTGATCATTTCAGCAAATAGCCAAATTTGATTTTAGCAATTGGGAAAAAGAAAGTCAAATACAATGCAGATGAATAATTGACGATGAACTAAGGATGACAGGCTCCTTGGCAGCCAAACGCGATGAACCTGCAGAGAAGCCAGGCCTGCAATCCGCCTTCTTATACAACATAAATTCTGTTATGCACATTGAACTTCTGTAGTCTGTTTAAATATTAACCCTTGGTGTGTTTGCTGGTTCCCCAAGGGCCTGCTCAGCCCGTAGACCCGTGCGTTTCGCTGCCTCGCTGAGGAACTTCTGCTGAACGTCCTCGACGTGGGCTCAGCTCATCTCATCTCACTGCTCCGTCCTGACTCCTGGTCTCCTTGGAGCAGTGGAAGGGAGCAGGAGAGGGAAGGGATATGGTGGGTAGATCAATGTGCTGTGGTGAACGCTGTACAACAGGATGAATTGGGATGGAACCCTCAGACACCAGCAGGAATGAAAAGAAAACGAGTAGGAAAACCTAGGCTCCCGTCTCCTTGATAAAATGTCCCTGTTTAGAAGAGAAACTGCCAAAGGATTAAGGGATCCTGCTTTAACAGTTTAAAGGGCAAATGTGGGGTGTCCCACTGTATCAGTCACTGGTTAGATAGAGGGAGACTGTCACCTTCATATGTTTATATCCCACAAAAGGAGAGCTTATTTTGCCCTCCAAATAGCCGCCTCCTCAGCCACTAAAGTCAGGAGGGTCTTCCCACTAAAATGAAGTCGTATCAAAATGTCATAACTGCATTTTTATTGTACCCACAGCACAAGATATTAGGTGGCCTGAAAATGTCTGCTCTTGTATACATTTTCAAAAGAAACATTTGCAACGTATATTTTCCAACAACAAAAACCCACAAGCAACCGAAGTGAGAGGGCAGTGGGGCTACCAGAAATAAAGTCAGTAAAAACTCTTCCTCAGAGCTCAAGGGATTAATTATGCAGGAATATAAACTTTCCTGTACATGGATACTGAGCGACTTTCTTCCTAAAAACAGAGCCGACCCTGGAAAAGTCCTGAACGACTTTCTGTCTTCAGAGGATTGCCTGCCCAGATGCCTTTATTCAACAGCTGCATCAGCACAGCGATACTGTAGAGCTCCGAGTCCTAAAAACATCCCAACTGGCAAAGTCTTAAATAAAGAATAAACAATAATAACTTAAATAATAACTTCTTAAATAAAGAAGTTATTTAAAAAATGTCACTTTGTAAGAACTCTTTGTTTAATTGTTGTTACTATAATTATTTCGCTTCTTTAAAGGAATAGTGTCCTGTGAAGGGGTGGGTGTACTGCTACAACACTCAGACTTTTGAGACAGTCCCGTTTGGTACAGCCCAAATCCAGGTTGGGCAGAGAGTGGCTGGAGAGCAGCCCTGAGGAGAAGGACTGGGCAGTGCTCCTGGAGGAGAAGCTCCCCAGGAGCCGGCAGTGTGCGCTGGCAGCCCAGAAAGCCAACCCCAGCCTGGGCTGCAGCAAAAGCAGCGTGACCAGCAGGGACAGGGAGGGGATTCTGCCCCTCTGCTCTGCGCTCCTGAGACCCCACCTGGAGTCCTGTGTCCAGCTCTGGAGTCCTCAACACAGAAAGGACATGGACCTGGTGGAACGGGTCCAGCGGAGGGACACCAAGATGCTGAGAGGGCTGGAGCCCCTCTGCTGTGAGGACAGGCTGAGGGAGCTGGGNGGTGGGAGGTGTCCCTGCCCAGAGCAGGGGGGCTGGAACTCCATGATCTTCAAGGTCCCTTCCAACTCTAACCATTCTATGATTCTTCAGGAAGATTGCCTCACAGCCTGTATTTTAGATAGGCTGCTATTTCAAAGTCATCCTGCCAGCTGATCATTTAAGACATTCTTCAGTGCTCCTTAACGGCACTATCTCAGGTGTTGTTAATGATAAAAAGGGCTGCAGGTCTGAGGGTTGGTTACCTCTGTAAACCCACCCACCTGTAGCTCCCACGTCATCAGCTCACACCGACGGGCACGCTCGTTAGCCAAAACCAGGTTTGGCAGCCACTGCACGTGGTAAGTCATAGAACCATAATAACCTGAAAAGGATCTTAGTTCTTTCTTGATCAAACAGGGGTCTTATTAAATATCTGTTGCATTTATAAGTAGCTCATGGTGATCTGTTCTCCCCCAACACACGCGTGCGACTCCCCCAGTAGCGCCCGTGGGACTCACGCCGACATGAGAGACTGTTGAACGGGGCGATGTGTATTCTATTTATAACACTTGAGGATCAAAAGTTAGTCTTAATGAGGCAGACAAGCTATGCTTGCTTTTCTATTCCTATTAAAGGTAGCGCTTGCATAAACTGTTTTCTTCAATCATTTTTAGAGGAGCCGTTTAAAGTAAGTACCGCGCTAATAACGTAGCCCTAGGTGATTAGGACATCTGAACATGCTAAAATGTTGATTAAATTAGGAAGGGGGAGAAGGCATTTTTAAGACTGTGAGCTCATATTCATTACAGTAAAGATTATTAAGACATTGGGAACTCACTAAGGTAAAAATCATTATCTTTGTACGGCAAATTTAATTTGTAACAAACAAGCTCTTGATCATTAATTCTCACCCCTGCGCTTCACTCTCCGCGCTGTTCAAGCCGGATGCCTTCTGTAACAAACCCCACTGGAAAAAGAATGAAAAAAAATTTTGTATATTTTTTTTTTTTTATGTGTTTCACCTTGTCCTCAATAGCTATCTGGGTAGTTACAGCAGGGGAATGAGAAAAGCAGAAACACCGAGGAAACCCCATCCTATAAGATCCTTTCTTCCAAGAAACAGCAGAAGACACGGGTGACATTGACGAGGGGGGGTGTCATTGTGATGCTCACTGTTTTGATGTCATTACCATGTTATTTCCATTGTTCTGACATAATCACTTGTTTGTTCTAATTGCGCCAATCTCAACAGGATGGTATTTGTGTCATTCATCAGCATGAATAAATAACTTCTGTTTCACTGTGTAATTCATACATGTCAAACATACATACAGCTAAAGCTTTTGCATGCCATAGCGTTCCATGTATATGCTACCCTGTTGCAGAAAATAGATCTTTTTTTTTTTTTAATTTTAAAAGGCGTTTATCAGACAGACAGACTTAGATGTAGATAATCAGGTAAACATGAAAATTGTGGCTATTGGCAGTCGTGGGATGAGCCTTTTCCTGCACGTGGACTGGCGTATTCTACCCTTATCAAGGCATTAGCACATTATTTTCAGTCAGAAGCACTATTTCTACTCGTTTTCTCTGGATCCTCCAGAGCAGCAGATCAGGGGGGTGGGCATATGTGTAAAATTGGGTTACTTTGGGTTGTTTTTGTGTGTGTGTGCAAAAAATACCCTTTTTAGTGCCGGCCCTCTCTTGCTGTTCTTGCAGCGCTGTGTGTCGGGGCGCTGGGCTCCTGCTGGGCGCTTCCCCCCTCGGTCTCCTCAGGAGCACACGGGATGATGGGGTTTGCTCCCAGCACTCCAGAACTGCTGGAGGAAGGTAGAAACCCAAAACCTAAACCAGAGAGGAGCGCTTTTCACACGGGCTTCTCTGTAAAAATACAGTGTAAAGCACTATGTCCTGTGGCGGTGGTGGTGTGGGGGGGTTGGAACACGATGATCTTCAAGGTCCCTTCCAACTCTAATCATTTTATGATTCTATGTGGGAGCTGCGCATCCTTCTGAGCACCCGCCTGTGGGTGTACCTGGATTTTTTTTAATTCTCCCTGCACAGCCTGTGGACCCAAGTGACCTTCTCCTCCTCTCCGTCTACCCCTGTATATCTATCAAAAAATAGGTAGTCCTGTGCTGTAGCCCACTCACAAACATTTTCTCTTTCAATGAGGCTATTTCACTGATGGCTCCTCAACTGAAAATTTTGCTCTGAAAGGTGGGAGAGCAGGGGAGGCAGGGAGCGGCGGTGCATTCAGCACAGAAATCCCCAGCGAGGGGGCAGGAAAGGCAGCCCAGGTTTACGGTGGGTTTTTTAGCAGATGTATACTAGCAATTAATTTGATCTGTAGTCTAAGAGGCATTTTATAATTAATTTCTCAGCATTTACCACATACAAGCCATCACTTTAGAGTGCTATGTCATTAACAAAATCCCATTTTTTCACAGAGAATAGGCATACTGATCTACATTTTCCCATGCCGCCTAGCCAGAATGGACTCGAGGGATATTATCTTATTCAGAAAGAACCTTTCAAGGTTGAATAAAAGAAATGGTGCAGGGTCCCTGGGAGAGGGAAGTGATCATCATTTTCACCTTCAACTCTTCTTTGATGTGGCAGAGTCAATTTTTAATCAGCAGCCATCAGACTGGGCTTCATTTCGCCTTACAAAGTCCTATTACTCTGCCACTTTCTGGAAGGAGGTGATAAGGACAATGCTCTTCTTTTTCTCTTCATAGAGCCCCGCATATGATGAGTCCCTTTGGAGAGGTTTGATAAAAAAAAAAAAATGAGTGAGTATGTAGGGATAAAGGTCACCTCTCTGCCAGAATTAACTCTTCAAGACAACAAACTTTTGATTCCAGTGTATTTGTTTTTATCAATTCTTCTGTATTCTCCTGAATGTAGGTTTTGTGGTCAGCAGTAACAAGACGAGGGTTAATCCCCATGAAGCTTTTGATCTAAATGCTACTTTAGATTATTGGCCTGAAATAGAGGAAAAAAATTAAAAATGTAAAAAAAAACAACCCCAAACCCAAATAAAATCAGCCTCCCCCCCTGCCAGCCACAGATGCCCCTCAGTGGCTCCAGTGCTAAGTGGGCATTCTGAAACGAGCAACACAAAGGAAATCACTTAAAATTAAAATACACATATCTTGTTAAAGTATCTCAAAGTTATCCTTTATTGTAAGAACACACCACAGATCCTTACAGATAAATGACGGAAGAGATATTCCCTGCAATCGTTGAAATTGAAAAAAAAAAAAATCCCCCCTCTGGAGGTGTTTTTTATGTTAAATAAACCTAAATTATTTTTTAAACTATGCATTCATGCAGAAAAAAACCTCTATAATCTCTTAGTATCATTTATTGTAGTCAGCAGTCTTAATTGCCTCCCTGAAATGGATCAGAGTTCTGGGAATTACACACTAAAATGATGTTACCACTCTCCAGTCTTCACATTCCTTGATATAATCTCATTAAAAATATCAAGCCTCTAGGTGAGGGAATACATATGGATGCTAAATGCATTTTAAGCAGGAGCACCTAAACTGATGACCTAGTTATTACAGAACAAAGCAGCTGAAGATGAATTTTAATGCTGAAGTAAAGCAGTTTTCTTTCTTTTTTTTTTTTTTTTTTTTAT
>VZRU01005852.1:24149-34785 GCA_013398155.1 Pedionomus torquatus
GTGGTGGTTGTGGTGGTGGTGGGCACCGCCGTGGCAGTCTGAGCAGGGCAGGCTCAGGACTACAGCAGAAAGCACACTGGCCTTCCTTTTTCATTTGGGGAACTATTCCTCCGAACCAGGCTGGGAGGCTGCAGAAGCTGGGAGAGGATTTTGGTTTCCCTTTTTCTTACTTTTGGTTCCAGTGCCATAACTCAACGGGGAGCAGAAGCCTGCTCGCCCGAGAACTTTTAAGAGTCTTTCACTTCATCTTCACGGAGGGTCAGACCCGCCCTGTACATTGTGATTTAATGGGCTGGTCCTCGTTACCTCCTTACCCTGCCTGGCCCTAATCGCTTGTGTGGATGTTTTGCTGCCCTTTCACGTGGCCAGATCCCTTCCTGAGCTTGGACAGGGCAAATGGAAGGTGTGCAAGGACCTCAGAGGAACCACCCGAGGGGGGTTAGCTGTGGAAACCAAAGGGATTGAAATGATCACTCCTCCCTAGCACTTGACTTTATGGGGATTTTTTCAACCTTTAGGGTTTGTTTGTGGCCCTATTATTGGTCCTATGGTTTTTGTTCCTAAGCTTTAGCTCACAATTCCAGGGAATACAAATGTAGATTATCCATAAAAAGTCCCAATAAAGATAAAGGTCACCAGAGCTGCCAAGGGGCAGGCACTCCTTCTGTATAACCTCACGATTTTGGGTTTCTCTCCTGGCATGTTGTTTCCTCTCTGGAGTATCGCTCAGTGGGATCTGATGGTCGGGGCAAGACTCGCAAACTCGGTGGGCGACACGGAGGGGTTCAGATCAAACTGAAGCCAATTTAGGCAGCTGCTGCGTAACCTCCAGACTGGCAACCCCTCCATTCATTAAGGTAACTTTTGCTCACAAGTCTTGCAGCATCGAATGGTGCCACGGAGGAGACTTGTTGCCTCCTGCTGTGTCTGCAGAGGGGGACCTGCCCGAGTCAGACCCGCAGAGACAACCATCTAAAGGGGTCCTGGTGTTCTTGAAAGGCACTGGCCAGATGCAGGAGACAGAGGTGAACATGAGGGTCACTCCCAACCACTATTCAGGTTCCAGTTTTCCTACTGCATGTAACATATCTTGATGTGTCCCAGCCTAAGGAGGTTGAAATCTAATTTAGTTTTTAGTCCAAGTCTGTAGGTACAACCCAGTCCTTCTGCTGCTGCTGCTCCACCAGGCCTTCCTCCCTTAGCATCCCCCCTGCTCCCCCAAACAAAACTACCCACAGGGCTACTCACACATTTCCTCCACTTGTTTTGGTCAAAAATTTAGTTAATCTTATCTAGAACATTTTGATTTTAATGCATTCGTGAGTGTTGTCTTAGAGTGGAGCTGGCAGAAGAGTGAGTGGTGGGCTATAGCTATAACCTATAAGGTTGTAACCTGTCTCTGCTGACGCAGGTGCAGCAATAAATGTACATTTATCCACCACCGGAAAAAAAGCCGGAAGAACGTAAGAAGGGAGATAAACTTGTAAACTGTGCATATGGGTGGCATTTAGGGCAAAGTGGGGACTTGTGAGTACCAACAAGAACATGAATGCTGCTTACGGGCGATGAAAAGTCCACGTGAAACTTTGAAACTGGAAACCTTTACAAGCAAAGTGAGACATACAAGGCTCATGTTGAATGTTGCTCAGGTTGACGGTAAAGTACTCGAAATTTAGGAAATGTAGAAGTTTGTTAACTTGTGCATACGTGTAAATACAAGCAGCACACACTTAACCACCTCAGCGGCCTCGTTTTGTCTGATGTCCAGGAGCCCCCTTGGCGATGAACCTCTTCATCTTTTGTGTTCTCATTGCTAGTTTTTGACCACAGACCTTACCGAATGTACCCTGCCCCTGTTCTGTTCTGAGGACACAAAGGTCAGGGTCCGTAGCGATTTTTCTGTGACCTCTCATTAATGTTGTCCATACGTAATTAAAAGTGTTAGCTAAGTGTTCCCTGTGATCAGAAGTGCTAAGCTGCTTTGCCATCAGGGCGCTTTGCTATAGGATGGCTTCTTTTATTTTGGTTGAAGATAGATATGTCAAAACCTCTGAAAATTTGAGCGAGAGATTAAAGTCAGAAATACACGCTTACTTTAGACAGCAGTTGGAGACCTCAGAACCTGATTTTTGATGTCCTTTACAGTTAGGTTGTTCTTTCTTTACACATATGGTACCCAGGCCGGTAGTTATTCCCGTAGGTCACATACTAAGGATTTTCACCCCCAAAATGAAGAACACATCACTTTGGATTACCTCTTGAAAGCTTGGTTTAATTAGCCTGCTCTAAGTTTGCGTAGAAACTCCATGAGAGAGGCCAGGCCAGCACTGAACTCATCAAAGCCTTAACCTCTTGCTAAGAGGTTAAACCTTCCGTTCTTACTGGAGTTACTGGGGTTTATTTAAGAACCAAAGAGGTGAGGGCTGCTGCGGCGTTTGATGGTTTTACACGCCTGCTTGCACGCTCTGCCCCCATTACATTCCCAAGGCCTTAACCTCCTGTCCCCACGGGGAGGGAGCTGCTGGTGGTGTCAGCTCCTGCCCTGCAGCTGCTGGCCATGCCAGCCTTGGATGTCACCAGTCAAGGTCATTGGCCACCCTTTGGCCTTCATCTCCACGCATCTATTTGATGTCCAAATTCTTACTCGACTTCCAGCAACTTTCCTCCTGCCAGAGCATTGGTCTTCTGTTTCCCAGACACCCTTCTTCTTTCTGCAACTTCTTCCTTTTGGGAACCCATCTTTTTCATCCCAAGGCCATGGCTTTTCTGGGCTAAAGAGTCTACATGGGCTAAAGAGTCTACTTCTACGTGCAGAAGTGTGATGCACGATCAGCCTCCTCATGGGTGGTTCTGTCCCACGTCTCTCTGTGAACTGGAGGACTCTGGATGTGCTGCTTTTGCTTAGCAAGGTGAGCTGTTCTCCCAGTTGAGTCTCCCCGTACCAGTTAGTGAGCAGCAAGTTTCTGCAAAAGTGCAGAAGTTTAGTTTGGGGTGTTCTTTGCCTTTCCCTGCCCCCTACATCCAACATTCTGCCACCTGTCAAGCACTTGGCTTTAACTCTTTTCTCCCCCTTGAGATGGTGGATGCTAATTTTTAAGAGGTTTGGAAATTCTCGAAATTTGGGAAGATTTTTCTAAAGACAGTAATATTTCAATCTGTGGTACGATGGTGCTTTCCTACCAAAAGCAACGTCTTTGTGCTAAGGCAGGAAAGATGTCAAAATAGAAACTTCTTTGAGGTGAAATTCCGTGCTCTTCAGAACCATCAGACAGATGCTCAGGCAGTTCAAGATTGTCAGGATTGTACAGATGCAAAATGGAAGTATCAGGTAGCCCCCGGTAGCAGATGTTTAGGACTGGTCAGTCTTTATTCCTCAGGGAGCAAACAGGAGCGAAAAATGTCCTTTTTGGTGGATAGAAGACAAATTTCATATAAAGGGGAGACCTTCCTAAGCAATAGCAATAACAGGGTTCCTCTCAGTATCTCTCATGATTATCACTTTCACAGTCCTGTTACTTCTCTGTGTTTCAAAATATTTTCCAAGGTTTTTTACAATTTCTATAATAATTATAACTAACATTTGAAATGTTAGAACTATTTCCTCCTATTGTGTTTACTGTATACTCCCTTTTTCCTTTTTTTTCCCCCCTATATTTCCTGTTTATTGTGCTGCTTATATTTTCATTAAAGTAGTTTAGCTTGTTCTAAACTCTTGAATCTCTTTAACTCCTTCCTCTCCTCTCTTTACCCAAAGGGGGGGAAAAGGGAGGGGGGTGGGGGGCATCTGTCGCTCAGGGTTTGGTGGGTTTGGCTGAAACCGCGACAGTTTCATGAAACAGGGCTATTTGCAGTTCACTGTTCTGAATTCCTCACACAGACCTCAGACTTACAGTATCTTCAGTTCCCAGTGAAAACACCTTCCAATATTGCAAAAGAATATCATGGTAAAACTGTGATTTCTAATTATATGTAGTTTTTCTCATATTACATTTGTTCTCTTCACTGTTTTTCATGTCTTCTCAAAGACGGCTCAGAAAAGAAAATCATTTGACATATTAAAGGTTTCTTTCTTCCATTTACTTTGCTAATTAAAACTTGGTGAGTGTCAGTTTAGGTGCGGGTCACCTTTCCAGAATATTTTCTAGCAGCCTTCTCTGCATTGCCAAATAGAAACTGATTTCAGTGCATTCATTAGGCACTAATTTAATTAGAATGATGTTGCACGTCCTATTTTCACACTTAAATGTTATTAATATATCAAACTGATCTCAGAATTAAAAACTCATGATGAAATGTTTGCGAATACTGAAAGGTTTCCTTATTGGCATCAATGCTTCATATTGTAGATCGGCCGATTGATGAACACCGGTCATGTTATAATGGCAGAACTTGTACATCTCAAAGGCTGGGAAGATACACTAGGAATTCAGTCTGAATGTCAGTGCTGTAACTGCTGTGTAATTGCTAGAACTCTGTTATGCTACTAACATTTGTTACTTCAGTATTAAGACTTGAAGAATATTTTGTACCTACCCACTCACCTTCCCCCCAAGAAGTGCAGCCCCAAAAAGAGTTTGATGGCTTTCCATACAGTAAAAAAAAAATAAAATATCAGTATCTGATTTTCTTCCAGCTCCTGAATATGCATAAACAACACAAAAAGAAACAGAACCCTACCTTTCTGAAGACTTGCAAGACTGTTCTTAAGTGCCTGGGAAGGAGGCAGGGCTGGCCAGTCATGAACATTCAGAGAAGATGCTGCCCTCAGTAGGTTGGAGAGCTGGTAATCGGGCTCCTTTTCATCACGTATTAAGCACAAAATATGTCAGTTCTTATTTACATAAGGAGCTAATAATTATTTGAAAAGTGCTCTGTATATAGAGTGAAAAAATAATAGTTTTAATTGATTGTTACATTAAATATTTTAGGTTAAGAGATCTCATCCCAATGCAAATGTATGTAACTGTTTCTTTCTCTACAATAACTTTTGTCGAGGCAAGCGATAGAGCCCAATCAGGCTCCGCAACTTGGCTGTGATGAAGACAGCGGGTCAGTCAACTTCTGCCTCTAGAATGGTCAGATGTCAGGTGGAGAGTCCCTTCCGCTCCCTGGTGACCTCCAACGCTACCAAGTAAAAGTCAACAGCCGCTTCAAGCAACGCTTGGGAGGATGATGGATGTTGGTGAAACACTATCAGGAATCTGGGAGCGAAAAGGAGCAGTGTAGGATCAGGAACAGTGTAGGAACAGGAGCAGTGTAGGAACAGGCAACCTTTGCCTCAGAAAAATTCCTATATCTCAAAATACCTCAAAAATTCCTAGCTGTGTCTGACTAGCTAAGAAGATGCTCATTTATGGAAAAAATGTGTAACTTTATGGTGGACTGTGCACTAATCGTAACCATTTTTAATGAAAGGTCTTCCTATCATCTGCTCAAGTGCTAAGAACAAGCAGATGCACAGTGTCTCTTGGAGAAGAAGAAGTAAATGTGATGGTGTGAGTAAATGCGTTGCCATGTAAGCTGCAAATCACTCTGTTCTCCCAAAGTACTTCCATAAATGTGTATCTACGTTGCTTGAGCGGTGACTGACAAAACCTCAAGGCAGAATGTAATCAAGAATATCGCAGAGCTCTGTATGAAACGGAACGGCTTAATCATTTATGAGTCCTGCCAACGCTGGAGCAGGTCTGTAGTTATAAAAGCTAAAGCTTCACTTAGATTTAAATAAGATCTGTAGCTAAATTACACTGTGAAAGTTGGACAGCGGAACTAAAAGGTCACTACCCAGGACTGTGTTTTGCTTTGTTTTAATCTGGCTAATATAGTATTCCTTGTGCTGGTAAGAATGTTTGATCAGTGAGAGCGCCTTTTAACGCCTGGAGGTGGAAATGATGTTTTCTTAGACAGACACAAGAGAACGAGGACGATAATTTGGACAAGATGTTTCGAAAGGACCAACTACCAGCAAAGTAATCAGCTGCTGGGCAGGGAAAACAGGAGGGGAGGAGTGACACCGAGTGAAGTGACAATATCAGCAGAAGACAGCAGAGCTGGAGGACGTTCTCTAGGACGCTGTGCCGTCCCACCAGCGATGTGTAGACAAAGATAGAATCAAAGATAATGCTTCAACTTGATTCAGAGCAAAACAATCACATGGCACTTAAATTGAATGCTTAAGCCAATTATGGCTGATTACGGTAACTTATTAATATGTCTATACTAGTAGAGCGCTTAATTGACATTTGATGATCAATCTAAGGCCGAAGATCAGAGTGTAACAAATAAGTCTAAAGTAAATAAATGCAACAGAAAGTTTATTAAAATCAGGCTCTATCAGTTTATAAATTATTTCAAACTATGAATGCAGAATACTAAAATATTTACAGAAATATAGAAAATATATGAAAAAATAATTAACAGAATATTCAGTTTAAGATTCATATGCAAGAGCATATTTCAATAATAAAATCCAAACTTGATTAAGAAAAAAACAAAAGGAGTTTAGTCTCTGCTTTAAAACCGTATTAATTCAAACATCTCCATCAACAATGGTGCTGTATAAGCATGATGTCTAATTTTTAATGAAAATGACATGATCTGCATGCATGGTCAACATAAAAGACAATTTAGTCCTTTATGTTTATAAGAACACAGAATCGCTGGCTGTGGGTGACAGCTAATTTCCTCTGGTCTCTTTATGCCCCGCAGCTATTAATGCATGCTGATCTTCAAGTATTATTGGAAGAAATTAAGCACAAACATAAAAAGAACAAAAAGAAAGACATCCATTTTAGGCTAATTTCAACAAAATAATTTGAAATGCACCACTACAGTTAAAGAATATACAATAAAATACTGGACTAACAATTTTGTATGAAAAACAGCCTGATATCACACACTCAAAAAAACCATTATAAAGTACAGATGTTCTCTTAGATTAGGAAAAAAGTTCTCTTTTAGTATATTTAAGCAAACCATATGGGATTCATTTGAGTAATTTCAAAGCTTTTTTAGATATTTCTTGAACAAATACTTAAGGCATATGATATGCGATGTAAAAAACTCCCTAACATACTTTTATTCTTTGGTATTAAAAAGGTACAAGGCAATAATTTAGGAACTTAATACCGACTGGATTAACTAGAAACCAAAGACTAGTAAAATAGGAAAAAGCCAAACCAAAACAAAACGTTCTTCTTGGTTTTACAGCCTTTGCCAAATCATTCCCTATTTTTTGTTGAAGTTAAATGTGTGGTGTATTTGACATCTAAACTCATTCACTTTAACTTCCCAATAGTCTGTGATTTCCTGTAGCTGCGCAGAAAGTTCCCCAACACTTTTTATCCAATTTGATTAGTTTGTTTATCCTCAGCAGTTCCACATTCCTCCTTATAAGTTCCGTTTTCCCCTTTGAGGGACTTTTTTGGATATTGTGCAAACACAGGACGCGTGGCAAAGTTGTAATTAGAAGATAAATATTAGAAGGCAAAGTCTTAAGCAAGTTAATATCCTTTTGCCCTTAGTTTTCTTTGTATTGAGCTCAAAGACATATATTCTGGTTACAACTAACTACCTGCAGTTCAGACTGTCGATGCTGAGTTTAAGTTTGAAATTGTGGTTTTGCTTTTGCAAGTTATTAATTGTCTGGAGACGTATGCTGAAAATAAACAGGGCTCAGACCTTGCTGTTACCACATATTGCTGTAGAACCACTTGAGAAAGAACGCAAAGAAGGAGCCACAGGGTCCAGGCAGTTTGTGTGCCTTATCCCAGACTGTGCTTTCCCAGGAGCATCTTCCAAACAGAGTGGCACATTCTAGTATGAGAAAATTCAGATTTGGGAAGATTCAGATTTCGTGAACCTCTCCTCAGCCAAGCAGAGTCACGTTAAGGTGAAGCACTTTGTTTTCAGTGACTCTGGTGATCAGCTTCTGAGGCATCTTATTACTTATATGATGGCCTGAGCAAAAAGGCAGGCAGTTGCCTGAAAGAGCCCGGCCAAAAGGCTCTCACTGCCCACAGTCAAGTGCACTGCAAGGCAATTGTAATTCTGACCATTAAAAAGTAAGCATTATTTATCTCATGTACATTAAGCATTTTTCACTAACTTGCAGATGACTGTACCCTGTTTCTTACTTTAGCTTCTCAAAAATAACTATTGCAGAATTTATCTCATAGGAATCTTACCCAGCTTTTTCACATAAAGACCTATTTGTACTGCTCCCAAATGCTTGATGTTTCATTGTTTAATTACCAAAGGGTAACTGTTGACTATTTCCCTTTCCAGTCTTTCCCGTGAATCTCCCTTCTGCTGCTTCACAAATACAGCACGAAGTGTTTGAGCAGGGCTGCCATGTGACTGTACAGCCAACGCCTGAAAACGCTCCAAAGTCCAATTTGCAAATTTTGGGGGGAAATGCCAGAGTGAGCTTTTCCACATCAAGGACAAAATGAATGCAGAATTTGACTGAAGAAACCCCAGCAGCATGGTGTTGTTTGGCTTGTAAGACGAGTAATAGGAACATAGAGCTTATGATTCCAAATTAATTGTACCCAATTTTTTTTCCCTGTTGTCGTAGTTTCATCCAAATTTACAAAAAACAGACTGAGAAATGGTCCTTCTGACCCAAAAAAGAAAGGAGAGAAAGAGATAAGGAGATTTACAACTTTAGAGTGAACTAAGCTACTTTAATGAACTATTAATACTAAAATTAAAAAAAAAAAAAAAGTAGAAAATAATAAAATAAATACAATATACACAAACCCATATCAGGCTCCCAGGATGACGACCACATCATCAGGCATCAGGAAAAGTCCCAGACTGGAGTGGGTGATGGACAGGAGCTGGATTCCAGCTCTGGAGGCAGGAGAGCTCACATCGGGATCAAAGGCAGGGGAACAGACAGGGTCCTCCTGGGACATCAGCCATCCAAGAAAGAGAGTTGACCCTTTGATCCCTCATCTTTTATCCTGAGCATGATGTGGGTGGGATGGAATACCCTTGTGGTCAATTTTGGGTCCCCTGTCCTGTCCGTTCCACCCTGCAGGTGAGACCCCTCCACACTTTTCTGCTTCCCACCCTCCAACGGGGCAAATAACAGAATACGTGCCCTCGGTTGTTCCAGCAATGAGGATAAGCAAAGGCCTCTCTGCAGCATCCCTTGGTGTAACCAGGTCTTATCACTGGAGAGGGAGCAGTTTCTGAACCAGATGTTGTTAATTGCAGAGTTTAGTTAGTTAGAAGAGGCCCAGCTGAAAAAGTAAAATTACTGAACAGAAAATTGGTTTGTTTTACCTCAAACCAGGACACCAGTCAAGTGGTTTTCTGAGGTATAAGTAATATTAGCACTCTTCTTGGTGTATTTTCTAGTGAAGAACCTACCTTCTCCCAGAGGCTATAACTTTTACTAGTGGACATTCTGAGCAAGAAGATCTCATGATTAAATGACTCGAACTCAAGGTGGTTGGATGGTTGATCAGTTCCTAGTGGGGTGAAAGAAACTGCAGAAACGTTCATTTCTGCTTCATCTACAGCATCAGTTATGCAGAAGCCTGTGGTGACCAAAGGTGTGAACTTGACTTCCTTTCCTGGTAGTGAGCAAATTTTACAATTTAAAAAAAAACAAAACACATGATGCAGAAAACTAGGCCTTCTCAGGGATAACAAAGTGTAAAAAAATACTGAAAACTCTATTTAGTATACTTATAATATATCAACATTAGCAGAATGGCATCCTAGAGCATATACACGAGGAGTAAGTATTTGCATTCTGCTCAGGCTGGATACTGGCAGGTGTGAGTAATTCCCATCAACTTCCTCGGGGATGATTTCTGCTTGTCTAAAAGAGTGTGACTTCCACAAAGGAAAGAGTACCAAGGTGAAGTGCTTGAGCATCAAGGATGGGAACACATGGAGATTCACCTAAAATTATTTGGGGGCATCCTGTATTCCACAGAAGCAGCTTTGAGCTCTTGCAGCTGCAATACGGCATGTGGAAACATTTCCTTTCTAAAAACCATTTTCTTGCTTTATGACTTCCCCGGCCTGTCTTTTTTCAGCTCAATTTAAGGTGAAACTTTACTTGTTTGCTCATATTATAGGTGAGCCCGATATATATAATCTTTAAAAGGTAACGGTATAGATTTCTGTGGGTTGGATACTTTTTATTAGCAGTCACTCAAATTACTGGATTTAACATTGTCATTAGTGCTAATTATGATCCATTTTGCTACATGAGGAAACTGGAATAGAACACGATGAATCACGCCTTTGCAATGACATGACATAGTCTGTTGGCAAAAAATACAGCATGTAGTTTAAATTAGTTTAATTTTTATCCCTTGCGCTAATCCTCAACATTTCAGTCAACTTAATAGCAATAATTTTGGCTCAGCCCACCTATTTCCAAAAATATATATGTATATTAGAGCTATGTAATCCCATTTCCAGCAGCATTTATAGAATGTGCATATAGCCATTCTGGTCAGGAAGGGGCAGTTTCCTGTCTCATTTCCCTGAGCACACTTTATTTGCAAATTAAACAGTGAAATTATATCCTTCTTTTACCACCTCTTTACATTTTTTTATCCTGGCTGGGTTGTCTTGATTGTTGAGGTAATTTCAAGGGAAAAAAAAA
>VZRU01005852.1:41099-76137 GCA_013398155.1 Pedionomus torquatus
CCCCAGCTCCCTCAGCCTCTCCTCATAAGATTTGTCTTCCAGAAGATTAGTCTACATCACCAGTCTTCTGCCTTTGTCCCAATGAATATTTTATTATGCTATGCAAAGAGTAATAGTGTAATAACAGGCTGTGAAAGAGTCCTGACTGGGACTCTTAGCCAGTTGGGCCAAAAGACAGACTCCCACCCAGCTGCTTGGTTGCTCCCCTGCAACTGCCCAGGGTGAAGTCACCGTCCCTGGAGGGATTTAGAAGCTGGGCAGAGGTGGTGCTGAGGGTCAGTGGTAACCTGGCAGTGCTGGTTATTGGTTGGACTTGATGATCTTAAAGGTCTTTTCCAACCTAAATGATTCTACTGTTCTACAAAGAGATGGAGAGGACTTATAAACATCACTGGGGGCAAACCCCTGGGCCACCCTTTCCTCCCCTGCACTGTAAACACCCTGACACCTATGCCCAACACAAGTGTCACCACAAATTCCCACAGGCAGAAAAGGAACGTGTGCACCGACCAACCACCGAATACAGTGGCGGAGGGAGGTGTCAAAAGGTGCAAAGGTCGAGGCTGTGAATGTTCATCAAGGAAAGGTTTCCCTACATCAACAAGAAAGAGGTTACACAGCACGTACCCACTTCTGCTGCCCTCCTTCAGGTCCCCGTGTTTCCTGTGCACTGTGCACGTTAGACCCATGGAGATCACATGAACTTTAAAGTTGCTGTGATGCTGACAGTGGAAACAGAGTTCTAAGGAGAACACGAGAGTACAAATGTACCTGATTGCTGTCTGGTTGCCTGGAGATTTTCACGGTTTCCTTGTGGCCCTCCCCAGTGGGCTGGAAGGTGACACAGCCGCATCCTGCCCCTCTGCAGCCCTTCTGAATGAGCCCCTCTTGGTGTTTGCTCTGTAGAAGACCATGCTTCATCCTGAGTGTCACATCCCAGGCTCCACTGGTGACGACAGAATAAGAAAGATTAGAAAAGGAGTTCTAATGTCCCAATTATACTTAAAGCTACTCATGAGCGGATTTCTGTGTGTGTGTAAACACTTCTCACATGTGTTGGACTTCATAATCACTTGAAGTCTCATAACTAGAATGCACATGGGAAAGAAATGCGTTGGTTGTGATGAGTGACAATGACCCACTGCTAGTGAGCCACTAGATCTGGTCACCTTCTCCCTGCCCGCATCGCCCAGACTTTGGCTGATCCCCCAGGCCAGGATGGATTAGAGCCAATGTCAGTTCTTGGTTCACAAAACCTGTCAAATAGACAAAGAAGAGTTTTCTGTCAACGACATGATGGGCAACTGCCAACAGCCTCTAAACCGAGTGAAACCCTACCCCACAGAGACCGTCTCTTGGATCAGAGGCTGTTCCTCCCTTCATGTCCATTCAGCAAGGGCTTTGGCATGGCTGCTCTTACTGTAATTAATCAACATCTCCCAAGAAACCGAGTTTTTGGAACAAAGTATTTGTATAAAAACACATAACCGTGGTCAGCGGCAGCTCCCCGATTGCTTTCCTTACTTTTATTCCAGATACTTGTCTAAGCGCGCTCGTAGAAATTACAGTCTGTGTGTGGTTGTTCCTCCTTCGAGACATTGCACACCATCCAAGGTGATTTTCACAGTCAAATTACGAACTGTTGAATAAAAAAGATTTCTAAAGTAAATACTTACAGATTCTTGTCTAATGGCAGTGCTATCTACAGACACCGTACTCGAGAGAAAGCAAGCTTCTCTTCTGCTGGATAGTAATTAAACTATAGTGTCCGTGCTACAGTAAACACTAGTGACCTCTTTTCTTTCTGTTGTTTAAATCTTAACATGCAGATTATGATGGGGCAATTTAGTTCACACTCTTCTGGCCATTTTCTTATCATTATCATGCAACGTAATAAGATATTTCATTATTATTTAGTCTGAAACTTTAGCAGAGAAGTTGCTGAAATTACCTCTAAATTTGTACTTGAGTTACTGGACTCATTATTTCAAACATCTTGGTCTGAATCAATATCAGTAATGATTCATTCTTTTGATTAAGAAGTGACTCCATCTGTAGATGTCAGATAATTACTGAGATGACCTATAATGAGAACATTTCACAACTCTCTGACTTAAATTTCTTATTCCCTCAACAGCATAATGACTTCCTCCTAGATCTTTTTATAGTGTGTCTATGCTCCTGGGGTTTCTTTTCATGATCAGTCACTATCAGTGGTTGCTTCTATCATCTTTTTTTAGACAAAGAAAGATAGTGGCTCCATACAACAACAAAAAAAAAAGTGCTTTGTCTAGGATTATATTTTATTATTTTTTTTTTCCTGCGTATTTCCAAATTTTGTTCTAAAAGCTCTGTTACACTAGTGAGTGTTTAAACCTGACATGGGCTGCAATGGTAAAAGATGATAGAGGGTACTCTTTGTTATTCATTTAAGTATTCTTAGGGGAATGAATGTGTTTTTAAATATAAAATATTAAGATTAGAAATGCAAGATATTCTTTTGATCCCAACAGCTGGGAATATGGTATTTAAAAGTTTGTAAGAAGAAATGAGAACTTTCACTGTGAGGCTTGCTGCAGCACTTGAAATTCATTGCTATAGCAAAATACAAAGAGTGCTTTGTAGTTAAGTCGTAAATTCTATGTTATTTCTTTTGATTCTTTTGTGAACCATTTCCAGGGAATAGAAAAATTGCATCAACATCAGACTCTGCCTTTTGACTCAACGCACTGCATTTTTCCCCTCATATATACTCACAAATATTTAATAGCTTTCTAATATAGTAATGTAAATAGATTATGAATATCTGCTTTTAGGAGCAGTCTCTGCTCTCTGCTGTCCTTCTCACTGGTTTTACCTGTTGGTTTAACAAATGGATTGATTCAATATTGGTCTTAATTTGGCTTGCGTGCCAGCCCTGCCTGCCAGCTTCTCTGCCAAGACTTTCCTGTACATTCCTCATGCAAAAAATAACCACAAAAAACCCACCACCTCTCACCCTACTTTCTTTTTTATTTTTTTTGGTTAAAACTGAAAATCAAAAGGTCAAATATATGTAAAATGTTTAAAATACCACTGTTCAGGCAAAGAGTGTAAGGGAATATGCTCCCTACTGGCGACTGCATTTTTTCCTGAGTGAAAGAAACTTCAAGCTCATTAATTACTACCACTTCATTCTTTTCCCAAGATTTACATTCCTGTTATGTGACTGGACTTGCTTAAACAGTTGGAAATAATGAAGACCAAAATGACAGGCTTATTTCCCAGTTTCCTTTTATAGTAAAGAGAAAGAAATTTCGTCTAACAATAGACCTTGAGTACAGCAGGTCAAAAACCTCAGATACATTTCTATCACAAAATACCTTTAATACTGCACATTTACTGCATCAATAGACGTCTGCTTTATTAGTATCAAAAAATGGAATCATTTTCCCTTCCTGATGTACATATCAATTTTAGACCTCACATTAAAAATACATGCATGAATGAGACCAGCAAGAGCACTAATGAATGAAAACCATCTAACTTAAAAGACCTGGCCTCAGCGAACTGGGAAAGAAATCCAAACTGTGATGGCAATCCATTGTGTGATGGGTGTTGTGTGTGTGTGTGTGCACGTGCTTTGGATGGCAGGAAAGACAGACAAAGCACAGCTGATAAGGGGGAACAACCCGGGTAGAATCCAGTGGCTCTACCGAAACAGTAAAAAGCAAACAATATTCACAATAAAAAGCAGACTTTCTTGCACTGGTGTCACAGTCTGGTGGGTCCTCGAGCACACTGGACTCCGTACTTCTGCTCTGCTGCCCCACGTCAGAAATTATTTGCCTTATATTATATTATATTATATTATATTATATTATATTATGTTATATTATGCTAACAGGATCATAATCGTGAGAATATCAGCAGGGCTCAAATCAGATATTTAAACAGATGGAACAGGCAAACTTGATTAAATCAATAGTTTGAGCAGTAGATAGACATGGTGTTATGGAAATGTATTTAATACACTACTATGTCTAGAAGTTTCTAGAATGCACTTCTTTTATATATAAATATAAGGTAATTTTGTGTGAAAGTGAACACCCAATAGAGTACAATGCTGGCTTTGATTAACCCATTTCCATTCTATAGGAACTGCTTGTGCCTTTCAGAAGTACCCCCACGGGTCTTGCTTGGTATCTCACTTGCTAAGAAGAAATTCCTAACTTTCAAGATAAAATCACTCTTCAAGAGCTTCTCATATCTACCTGTCATTATAGAGCACACTAATTGTTAACAACATTAATTGGGTTCATTTCTCTTAAGATTTGCTTATTTGAAATTGACCTAGATTTTGTTCGGAGATCAGCATTAAGAATTTTTACCACAAGATATATTTTTTGCAGACCTGGCAAATTACACGGGTGATTTGAGCTCTCAGGAACAGCTGAGGGCTTCTCAGTGTCATCATGGAAATGCTGTTCAACACGAGGACACGGCCGTCACGAGCTTTCTCTCTCAGAAAGGGTGCCTGTTGTAGACAATACAGAGCAATCCTTTTCTGCCACATAATTTTGTTGCAAACCTTCACAGTTTAAGCAAATTATAGGGTGCTGCACAGTATGTGTCTTTAAAATATGAGGGGCCCACCTTATGGACAAGGGTCAGACTGTTCTGTCGAAACTGCTGGTGTAGTTTGGCCTTCTTTACAAGCACACTCGTACATCAACCCATTGGTCACATTCCAAAGACATCTGCTATTCAATCCTTACCTTCTGGAATAACCAAGGAATGTCTTGGGGACCTGTTGGAGTGTGGCCAGAGGAGGCTATGGAGATGCTGGGAGGGCTGAAGCCCCTCTGCTGTGAAGACAGGTTGAGAGAGTTGGGGGGTTTCAGCCTGGAGAAGAGAAGGCTCCGGGGAGACCTTGGAGCAGCCTTCCAGGATCTGAAGGGAGCTCCAGGAGAGCTGGAGAGGGACTCTTGGTCAGGGAGGGGAGGGACAGGACAAGGGGGAAGGGTTTTAAACTGGAAGAGGGGAGATTGAGATGGGATCTGAGGAAGAACTTCTTTGCTGTGAGGGTGGTGAGGCACTGGAAGAGGTTGCCCAGAGAAGCTGTGGCTGCCCCATCCCTGGAGGGGTTCAAGGCCAGGCTGGATGGGGCTTGGAGCAACCTGGGGTGGTGGGAGGTGTCCCTGCCCAGGGCAGGGGGGCTGGAACTGGATGATCTTGAAGGTCCCTTCCAACTCTAACAATTCTATCTAATTTCTCTTTAAATCATGTATACTGATGTTTAATATAAGTAATTAAAAGACATCTCTGTGCACGTGGGTAAGTTTTTCACAGAACACTATTAGCTTTAGCAAGATGAATCCAACTTTCCTGGGAGCAAGACACAAATGAAAGCCCAGCCAAATTTTGTGCTTCTGTGACCTGCTGCTGAGAAAAGAGTGCTCTTCAGAAAGGTAATCCAGAAGATTCTTCTCTTTTTTAGTTTTAATCGCAGAGAAATATATGCATTGATTTTTAACAAAAAAACCCCACCCAAACCAGCCCAAACCCTTCCCCCCATTTTGGAAGGAGAATAAAATGTGCCTCATTTCAATCAGAAAACAAAACTTAAATTGACCGGTGGTTTGTTAGGCAGCCTGCACTTGTCTCGATGTAATAAATCTAAGGTTCTCAAGCAACTTTCTCATGCACTTTTGAACAGCTCACCTGGCCTCCCACCCCTTTATTCACTTCTGCAACAACTTACTGTTCAAAATCTCAGATCAAAATAAACGATGTTGAAGAGATGATAACAACTTGACACAGAAATGTTTCCTCCTCTCCACAAGTGAGTCATTTTTCCTTTCATTATATCTCAGGTAGGTAAGAGTCATTCTTGAAACAGCTACAACTTTCTCTTTACATAACAATGAACAATTTAAAGCTTAAAATTTCAGGGCTTGAAGGTTTTGATATAGAAATCTAGTATCTTGAGAAAAAGAATTTCCCAGCTTCCCGAGGAGACCAGCATGTCCTCCTGGAGTTGGTAAGGTTAAGCAGGCTGAGAGGATGTTGTAATTTAAAAGCTCTAGAGTTGCAGATCTTTTCCCACGTTTTCCTTATTTCTTGGGAGGTTTGTATATTCAAACAGCATGTAACAAGTGAAAGAAATAATCTTGATAAAATTTCCTTTATTTTCTCTGAGTCTGTTTACCATGAAGCAGCCAAAGGTAAAATACATATCTTGTTTTAATCTTCCATTCTTGCAATTAATTCTATTAACTTTAATAAAAGGATTGTAAGATTAGAAATAGCAAAAAGGTGGTCTCGATACTGAGCTCTCAACAACAACCTGTGCTGTAGAATGGAAAAGCTTGAAAAAAAACCCCAAAACAACCACCCAAGTTCTGAATAGCCTGGGAAATAGAGAAGGGAGGTTCTCTCCCCCAGCCTTTCCCAGCCCCTGCCCCGTGCAGCCGGGGGTGACCGAGCGGGGAGTAGGTTTGAAACAAAATCGTGTTTTCAGAAGGAATTCAAATCCTTCTGCTAAATCTCATAAGAACGTTATTCTTCTCTTGTAACTTTTCCCGTTAATTCATAGTCTGTCTAATTGTTTGTCACTTTCGCCCTTTTCCCCCCCTTTTTTCTTCTTCTCTTTTTCATTTATTTAAGAAAAGGCTTTGGCTTTTTAAGAATGTCTAATGCGTGGATTGCTGCCTTTGTGGTTTTTAGGCCCTACCAGGCGAAGCCATTATCACTGTAAAGCCCAGTGGGAGTTAAAGAAAATAAGAGAGAGGAAACATGCATTGCTTGTTCCATAGGGAAACAGAGGAAATTTCAGAATTACTTCCTGAGACGAATCATGATTTTTCCAATTGCAATAGTTAACCACAAAGATAAAGGTAAATGATGAAACAAACAAAAAAATCCAAATGAAGATGTAAGTTTTTCTTGTATGAATTTTGCTGAAATAAAAGATAATCATGTTGTGCCGAAATATATTCTGTTATCAACTGTCAGCAGAGGGTTTTTTCAGTACTCTGCGTCATGGCATGCAACTGGAAGAGCATTTTGGCTCTACTGTGGTACCCAAAGGTTATAAATTCACTTATGCAGAAGTTGAATTCAGAAGCTTAAATGAGTCGGGAAGGTTCACTCCAGAGTGCATTGGGAGTGTTCAGTGCTGGGATTTATGACAGCAGTGCTCTGGGCAGGCTGACAATTAATGACATGGGTTAGAAGAATCACTTCAGAAAAGGCCACAGTCTAAGAAGTTTTCCTCAGGGTTTTCATCTCTTTGTGACAGAATCACGGAATCATAGAATTGTCTGGGTTGGAAGGGATGTTTAAGATCATCTAGTCCAACCATACACCTAAGTGAAGAAAGAACATGACCAACCCATGGCTCTCAGCACTATGTCAACCTGTCTTGTAAATCCCTCCAGGGACGGTGCCTCAACCAATGCCCTGGGCAGCCCATCCCAAGGCTTAAGAACCCTTTGATTGTAAACATTTTCCTAATATCCATCCCAAACCTCCCCTGGAGCAACTTGAGGCCATTTCCTCTTGTCCCATCACCTGTTCCTTGAGAGAAGAGACTGACCCCATTCACCCCACCCTCCTTTTAGGGAGTTGTGGAGAGCAAGGTCTCCCCTCATCCTCCTCTCCTCCAGGCTGATTGCCCCCAGCTGCTCCTCATAAGCCTTGCATGAATTGCATTTATAGGCCGGCTTCATGAACTTTGGCACTGTTTTTTCCTCCTTTTTTTTTTGCAAATGACTAGGCTGATGTTTCTGTCTTTAAATGGAGCAACTTCTGCCTTCCTCTTGCCTCCTAAGATAGCATCCAGACCAGCAGCCCGAGCGTGGGGCAGAGGTGAGTTCTAATTTCTCTTCAGTCTGAGGGGTTTCAAATGGCACCTTTAGGTTCTGCAGATGAAGATGTAAGACACCAAATTAAATAAAGGTCACGCTCTGCTACACTGCTGGTCTCTTCTGCTTTAGTTGGCTGCTATCACAGCCAGGAGGCACATTAGCAAGAAGCAGCGGGAATGCAGTGAGAGCTGCCTGGGTGGGGGTGACCTTCTCACCACTATGGAAAAAAACCTGAGCCCTTCTTCTCACCACTAACGAAGAATTTTGCATTAGAGAGTCATTGGCTGAAACTCTGCCGTTCCACATGAAGCACACTGTGGGCATTTCTACAAGAGTAGAACACAGGCACAGGGAGACTCGTCCATGAATCTCCAGTCATATCTGGAGCTCGGGATCTGGACCACCTTACTCAGTGGCATGATGGAGTCTGTGAATAAGTTGTAGGAGTAGAGAAGTCAGTTTGTAAAGTGACCATTAAAGAGACTGGTTGATATAAATGCCTAAACAGAGTTTCTTTGGTGATGTTAGGAGCCTGAACTTGAACAGAAGTGGATGCTAGGAACATGTGCCCCACTAAGGTAGAACAAAAGGCAGAATTGAGAATTTAAGGAATTGAAATTAAAGAATGCTTGTGAGAATTCACAGCTTCATTGAATGCCTAAAAAGTGTTAATTGTATCTAATCCTAGAGTACAGACTCACATCTAAATAATAACCATACAATAGCTTAAGTTTTAAACAGGAATTAGACTGGGAATTTTGCTGGCTGCTATATGAAAAAGTATCTCCTATCCCCTGAAACTGTCCCATTTTGGCCATATAGAGCTGCCCAAGAAAAAAGAGAAGATGGCAGTTTTTCTAGTTTCACATTTTAAAACTAGAATGCAAGAGTGTATTTGTGAGGAAAAAACACAGTTATGGTTAAAGAATCCCAAGGTGCCATAGGTGCTCACACCCCTGGCTACAGACACGGGGCACCTGCAGCTGGATGGGTAGGGATTGCCCAGCCGGGTAATAAAAAGCGCCTGTTTGCCTTGTTGAAGCTACGGAGGTGTCTGCATAAATGGATTTCTGACTGGCATTATTCACAAATGAATTAAAATGAAAAGGCTATAGAAAAGCAAACACGAAATGAAAGGATAATGTCTTCGGAGAGGACAAAGGAACTAGAACAGCCATCACGAGTGAGAGAGAGAGGGAGTCAGACTCAAATTTCCTGCTCTGTCTTGAACGTGCAGCCTGTCAAGAAGGGAGCTGTTACTCCTGCCCACTCCTTTCTGTGGTTAGTAGACTTAAAAAAAACCAAAACCCAACCCACATTAAAAATAAATTAGGTTATTTTTCTTTTCATTTTAAACAGAAAATATTATATGCGTTTTGAAATAATGTAAATTATAAAATATCTCCTTTTGCATCCCTTCCTCCCCCTGCAGACTCCTTCAGATTTACTGCAGGGACAACAGATAGAACTAACTACATTAAGTGCATTAAAGTATTTATGAGTCACTGCAGTGAATGCTATATCGAGCATAAAAAAAGCAATCCATTAGAATGTGTGGGGAAGTTCTGTAATTGTGAGAGCAGAAAATATCCTGTAGGATCTACAAAGCCCCTACGAAATTCTGTAGCTGACCAGAAAAATGGTGTCTATGGTCCTTTGTACTGCTATATTAGAGTTTTTACAAATACTCCAGGGCTCAAACACATTTTAGCAGGTACTGTATGATGCCCAGTCTAATTTAATTGCTTGCCAAAGACAGACTTGTGAAAAAAACCCCCGAAACTTTTATTAGAGTTAAATCACGCCATCGACCAGATCCTCTGCCATCTGTCTTCCCTACAACGTGTTGGAAATGCTCGTCTCCTGGAGCGTGGGCACGTGAAGAGCGAGGGAGCTGCTCCTCTTGGTGCTGCAGAGATGCTGCTCCTCTCTGTTCCGAAGCAGGCCCTCCTGTCACCCTCATTTGTATACTTTGAACGAAGGCTCAGCACCCAAGCACCCAAAATAGCTGGTCATCAGCACTGCAGGTTAATAGGGCAAGGAACTCATGTCCTAAAACCGCTATTTCTTCCCAGCGTGTCGCTGCTGCAAGGGCAGCCACCCTCTCTCTGTGTTTTCCACGTGGAAGGAAGTTTGGGCAGCCCATCTGTCACTACAGAGATGTTAATTGCACATTAACAAATTTTCAAACAGATGAGGTATTTTATCTGCGTGTTCTGGGTGCAGTCGATGTGACAGACTGAGAGGTTAAGACTGGGTGGTTTTTTTTTTGGGGGGGGGGGAAAGGGATCAGAAAGAGGAACTAATAATTCAGCTTTGCGTTTCTAAAACTGCTTGAAGCTCAGCCCAGTTCAACAGCATTTGAAAATGATTGCAATGCAATAGCTGTTCAGAAGTGCAGGGGAAATGAATTGATAGCCTAACTGGAAACCTAATTTTGGGTGTACATAGGCAATCTTTATACTTTTGCATCTTTGTTGCCTGTCTTATCTGAAGCTTGTCTAAATAACAGCTGAAAATGTTCCCTGGAAGTGCCTCCTCTCAGTAGAGGCAAAGGGGCTTGTTGCTGGTTTGTGGGGACACTGCTGGGGCCGTGTTATCAAATACTCTTGTTTAACTGGGGTTAAAATAGGAGATGCCTGAAGCTACGATGGAGGATTCTATGATTCTATGACTTGCCAACATCAGCCAGAGCTGAATGCGCTCAGGAGCTTGGTAGAGATGCGAGGGGAGGCTGAAGATCTAAATAGGAAGCAATTCTTGGAAGACTTTGTATAACAACAGAGGATCAATCTCTGAAATTTTAAAGTGTTCAAAGTGTATCAAATTCCACAACTAATATTAGATTCAAGAGCTATCATAGAATCATCCAGGATGGTAGGGACCTCCAAAGGTCATCTAGTCCAACCTTCCTGCAGTCACAGGGACACCCCCAACTAGCCCAGGTTGAACTAGACTAGCCATAAGGAAGATATTCTTTCCTGTGAGGGTGGTGAGACACTGGAGTATGTTGCTGAGAGAGGTGGTAGATGCCCGTTCCCTGGAAACACTCAAGGTCAGGTTGGACCAGGCTCTAAGCAACCTAGTTTCTAGTTGAAGATGTCCCTGCAAGTGGAAGGGGGGAAGTTGGAGGGGATACCTTTAAAGGTCCTTCCCAAAGCAAACTATTCTACAATTCTATGGTTCTATGACTCTGTGTAATGACTGAACTTCACCTTTATTATATTTTTTTAAATAGAAAATGTTTATTAATCATTAACAGCTGATGATTTTGTAAATTGCTGTATTTATGCATCACTTCTGTGATGGAAGCGTTCAACATTGCAGAATCAAGCCCTAAAAAAGAAACTCAGCTGTCAATGATTGTCATTGTCAGCAGGTGACTAGGGAAACAAATACTACCTTGCCAATAAAAACAGTTAGCTTTTTTCCTATAATTTAAAATAAATATTTAGTCTCTTTCAATGATTTTTCTTTATTTGGTGGGTAGAAAATGCCGAACACTGTCATCACTAAGTAAAAATTCAAATTGTTTTATTAGTGTAGCAGATAATATTTTTCTATCATGTTTCTCTGGCTTTCTTTGCTAATGAGCTCTGAAATGATGTCACTCCAAACTTTACTGTGTGTGGGAGAATAAAAACTTTCCTGACTTCTGTGTGATATGAAACCCTGAAATTTCTGAAGAAAATAATACTCTGGCCTTAGGGTTCTTAGATGTATGCCATTTCTGACCAAAAAAAAGAAAAAGAGAGAAAGAGGGAGAAAAAGAGAAGGAAAGAAAGAGAAAAAAGAAAGAATGAAAGGAAAAAAAAAAGACAGATAAAATAGTCCCCTAGACTCTGCCTTTAGAGAATCTTGAAGTTACATGGTTAAAAACCCATGTCAGTAAATACCAAATTGAAGCCAGTGTGAGCAATCTTAATTCTGGCTCTTCATAGAGGTTCATTACAATAGTCATTAATTCAATGACCACGTACTATTTCTCAAATAATACAATATAATTTAATGTAGTTTTATGTGACCTTAGATGCACATGCTTAGCATCTTGGAATACATTTCCTGTTTTGTACATTTAGTCTGTTTTTTACTGTCATAATGAAACATGCATGTTTATCGACTATGACTTTGATATAATAACAATATATAATTCTCCCTCTAAGGCTATGCTTGCTTTGTGATTCTAAGGTATAATTTAAGGAGCTACCTTCTCTGGCTTTAATCTAGCTAGTTTGAGCTATAATTGCCCTGAAGATACAGCACAAGATTCAGTCCCTTGAGTAAATATAAAGGGATTCCTGGTGGGCTTTTACCTTCAGGTGTCGAAGTCCATGCTCTAACATCTGCTATTGTTATCTGAATTACCTAGATTAAAGCTCGCTCAGGCATAGCGCTGACTCCTCTCGCTGCTTTGCAGACAGACCAAAGATTTGAAATTTGACAATCTGGGCACAGATACTTAAAGTATGAAACACATTGGAAAACCTACTATTTAATATAGAGCTGGGGTTTGTCCAGGCAGATCTAAAAAAAAAAATAAAATAGAGCAGAGATGTGGGTTAACGATCATAATTGGTACAAACCATAGTGCTACCTTATCGCACATAGGGAGAGTTGGGATCAGGCATTAATTAACTGTAAATCTTCTCAGGTCAGGCTGGAAAACCCTGAAGATGCAGAGAATGAATCCAAATTGTGAGAATTTGAGACAAGGAGAGGGGAAAGACTGGGCTGAGGCAGGGACCAGGCTGAGGAAGAAATAAAGGAGCCGAGGCAATCAGTGCTGGAGGAACTGGGAAAGAGCCAGATTTGAGAACATGAGAGAGGACAAGGTCCAGTAAGGAGCAATGGCAGAACCAGAGCAGGGCATAACTTACTAAAAGGAGCAAAAGAAGCCTTCAAAGTGTTTACCTTAATCCAGCAGAACAATTGGAAGTGCCCTCAGTAAATTTTTTTTTTTTTATGAAAGACTTGAAGAATATGAAAGACTTGAAAAGGGATTGTTAAAGCTGAAATGAACCTGAAAAATAAAACATAGGTTAAGGTAATACGTTGCCAGCTAGTCTGGAGAATAATTATGAAAAGGATCCAAAAAATCCATTTCTGTTCTTTTAGGCAGTTTATAGGTGTTTGATATCAACACTGAATTCTTTTCCTTTAGAATGTTTTGGGATTCTTCATAGCTCTGCCCAAGTTGGACATTATAGGCTCTATTTGGCTTTTCTAGATGAGCTCGCAAGCCCTGGTTGATTTCATGCAGACTTTAAATCACATACATTTGACTATTTTCCTCACCATAAAATTCTGGTGCAATAGAGAAGGACATTTGTTGGCAGGTTTTGAACATTCCCATTATTGCTTCAGAATTAGGTTAATGCTTTTCATCCGTCTATTGGTTTGCAGATGATCTGATAGCTTTCACTTAATTAGGTAAAATTGCTCCATTAAAATCGAGAGATAAACTGGGTACCTAGTTCTATGTTACCATAATTTGTAGACCACATGAATAGAAACTATGAAGAGCTGAGCAGGTACTTTAGTACGGAGAGAAGAATAGAAGTGCTACGCTTCAGTTGAGTGTGATGATAAAAACAGTGCCCTGCTCCTTGGAAATCCACATGGGTAGCCTGGAATGGTGCGTGTACAGTAAATCGAACAGATTCCCTATGCAGGACTTCATGGCATGCAGGAACTCCTGGACATTGCCCTCCTACCATGGCACAACGAGCATCTGGAGTGATCGCACCATCTCCTAAGTCATATTCACCACAAAGTGTCCTGTCCAACAGAGTCCTGTCTTATGTGGACTGCTGAAGGTATGCTTCCCACCAGGGAAATGGAGCTTGTTTGTTGGCCACAGCAGGCTGTTAGGGTTTTACCACTTAATTGGAGTGGGTTTTTTTGTTTGGTTGGGGTTGCATTTGTTTTGGAGGTGGGGGTGGGGAGTGGGGGCAGAGAGAGATGGATTCATTGTGATATATCATAGAATTAGGGAATTGTCAGAGTTGGAAGGGACCTCTAGAGATCATCCAGTCCAACTCCCCTGCTGAAGCAGGATTGCCCAGAGCACATCACTCAGGACAGCATCCAGGCTGGGTTTGAAGGTCTCCAGCCTTTCCTCATCAGGGAGATGCTCCAATCCCTCCAGCATCCTTATTGCCCTTCTCTGGACTCTCTCCAGCAGTTCCCTGTCTCTCTTGAACTGGGGAGCCCAGCACTGGAGGCAGGATCCCAGTTGTGGCCTCCCCAGTGCAGAGCAGAGGGGGAGAATGACCTCCCTCCACCTCCTGGCCACACTCTTCCCTGCGCAGCCCAGGGTTCCACTGGCCTCTTGGCCACCAGGGCACATTGCTGGCTCCTGGAGAGTTTCCTGGCTACCAGGACCCNGTCTAACAGGACCCCCAGATCCTTCTTCTCAGAAGTGCTTTCCAGCAGGCTTGCCCCAAACCTCTCTTGGTGCCTGGCATTCTTCCTCCCCAGGTGCCCTACAGTCCCCAGATCCTACACTTGCTCTTGTTGAACCTCAGGAGGTTCCTCTCTGCCCAGCTCTCCAGCCTGTCCAGGTCATGCTGGATGGTGGCACAGCCCTCTGCAGTGTCAGCCAGCCCTCCTAGTTTGGTAGTTTTGTCCATTTTGATGGACAAAATGTTCAAAACCTGGTTCAGTCCTGTTGAGGAAAAGCAACCTGTTTGAAAGAGAGAAGTAGAGTTTGGGGAAAATGGGTGGATAAGTCCTTTTTCTGCAGAGAATACTTCTCTAAATATGAGTCAGTGGCACAGAGGTAAAACTAAAATCTGTGTCAGCACTGTAACTACAGGTCACAGTAAATACAAAATAAAACTTGGACTGTAGTGAAAACAGGTTGCTAAAATGAGATGTTGAGATGAGGTTTGTGAATGTTTGTTGCTTCAAAGGAGAAAAAAAAAAGAAAGAAAAAAAAAAGATTGAGCTTCCCGAAGCAGGATTTTCTGAGGTACTTACCACTGTGGTAGCTAAGCAACGTTACATTTAGTAGCATAATAAAATTAACTAAAACATTCATTCTTTCAAGTAGTAGCTAGTACCCTGTTCTCCAGGATATGACAATTATGTAAGAGAGCCTGAAAGGAATTCAGGCTGTTGTTTCAGCATTTAATTCCTGTCCTTCACCCTCAATTAAACCCACGAGAGGTAGACACCTGGGTGTTTTTGAAAATGCCATTAGGTGTGCTCTCTGTAGCTTTAGGTTATGAGATGCTTTAAAAACCTCGTTTGTGGGCCATGGGGCCACCTGAGCGCTACCCGTTAAAAACAGTTGTTTGGCTTTAATTGCTATTCTGCATTTTGACACATCTTGGAGGAAGAAATTGCTGAGGTGGTAGGAAAGACGAGCAGCAACGTGCCCGTGAGGCAACTCTCCCTATTCCCGACAGCAAATGTGGGATCATACGTGGTCTTGGCTCTAGTGGACTGCCAAGGACACTCGGAGTCTGGGTCACCCAGTCTTGGAGTCCAGAGAAAATATTCTACAAGCAGTTGACACCAGGCTCAGAGCCAGGTATTGACCTGCTGGCTCTTCCCATTTCTTCCCTCATCCTTCCCTGCAACTGGAATAACAGAGGAAGCACGACTTCTGCTCCTGATCCCTCAGTTGTCCCAACTCTTGCCCACATTCAAAAGGTATTTGCACGTTTGGATGCTGTGGGCAGATGACCCGGAGTCTGAGTGTCCCTGGCAGTCCACCAGAGCCGAGACCACCTATGATCCCGTGTTTGCTGTCGGGAGGTGGGAGAGTTGCCTCACGGGCACGTGGGTGCTCATCTCAACCTACCTGCCATTTCAACGAAGCTTTGGTTTGTAAAGTGTTCTCAGGCTCCATCACTGTTCAAACCACAAACCCTTAGATCTTCCATGCTGATTGTATTTCAGATAACGAGGCTGGAGAAACAATTTGTTACCATTTCCCTGAAATCAGTGCAGCTTGATAGTTTATTATTGCTGGGGACCCACCACGCAGAATTTCAGATGCCTTTGTAGGTTACACTTCAAATATAGCGTAAGGATGAATTTACATTCTTACCTTCATCAACTGGATGAAAATTAAACCTGCTGCACCAAATTTCTAACAGGAATACACTTTTTAAGATATATATTTCAAATATTCACACATAAACAGATTTAAAACGTGTTCATTTTTTTCCCTATCACAGGGCTTCATCCCACCTGAGATGCACTGTAATGAAATCCTTTGCTGGATGAGTAATTATGAATTCTAGGAGGAGTTATTCACTTAGCCCTGGGTTTTGCTCTTTGTGATAGACTCTAACCAACAGCGAGAATATTTCTTTCAGGGGTATGGAATGATAGCTGAAGCAGGTTTCTCTAAATCCACCACCTGCTCTTTAATTTGCCTTTATGTAGATAAAAGATTCTCCTATAAGGAGATGTCACGCTTCTTTTTGATAATGTATTTTATTAAATGCAAAACAGTGAATTTAAAGGTCTGGCTTAAACCAACAAAAGCAATGAAATTTACCACTTCGTTGTTAACTTACTCCATATGCCTGGTTAATGCAGCACATAATAGGAAAGTTGGCAACTGCTCTAAAACCATTGTGTTGCCATTAGAGCCAAGGAAACGGGTTAAAAAGATAGACTGAAGTGTTGGAGCATTCCCTTCATTTTTGTCTACTGAAGTCATTCTCACAATTTGTTGGGTTTTCTTTTTTTTTCTTTCCCCCTTCCCTATATGCATCCTGCTTTCTGTCACAGCATGTGAAAAATGACAAATCTTGTATTTTTCATGTTGGTTTTTTTTAACTCAATCAAACCCAATGGATTAAATCTGATTAAAAAAAAAAGTGCAAAATTTCAACATGAATAAGAAACAAAATCAAATGTTCCCTTATTCTGTTCCCTATTTCCCAGCTTTAGCCCTCTCTTCACACTTTGATTTATACTTTCTTAAGACTTTTCCAAACACCTCTGGGTTTTCAGATTACCTTTCTACAATTCTTTCCAATTAAAAGCTCTATAGAGTGCACTTTTTTTTTTCAGTTTGACATATCATCTACCACATTTTCTACCCTATTTTATGCCCTATTTTTTTCCTATCTTACTTGATATCTAATTCTTTTAGTTCCCTTTTTCCTACCCTTCTTAATTCATTTTTATTATTCCTTTTTCAGCTTAAATACCATTCTTCACCTTCTGATAAAGTCTCTTATGACTCTGCACAGTTTTTTTCTTAGTCATTAGAAGAAGACTTTCAATCAGGTAGGACTCAGACCACGTGGAGCAAGTCCCAGCCCCTTGGTATCTGTGCTAATAACGCCTGTTGCTGCACCTGACGCCTAATACCAGTGCTCAGAAAACCCTTTTCAGTAAATGTGGTTTACGTTTACTAAAGGCTACAGACTGGTTAATTAAAGACATAAATGTTTCTTTGCCAATGATTTTTATTATTAAATAGCAACAAAAGATCTATACCAAAAGTACAAAAAATAGTTTAAGAAGTAATAACCTAGTAGTGGTAAATAATGACTGAAGCATTTTTGGTTTAATTTCTTCCAAATCTGGTGTACAAAAAAAAAAATAATAAAAACCTCAGACTGATTCCTGGAGCTTGTTGTTAGGCTAGACATGGTAATATATTTTTTTTTTTAAAAAGCTCACAAAAAGCTTTTCAAAATCATGCTTCTGTCTAGATCGTGGTGTTGGTCTATTTAGTTTTAAACAACAACAACAATCCCTACCCCCTGTGCCCCGAATGAAAAGCAAAGCCCTACTGCAATCCTTGTCAATGTGAGGAATTTCTCTGATAAGAGTGACTTGCTTTCAGAGCTACCTCTTGTGATAAAAATCTGTGATGAGTAATAAACAATCACAAAGTAACAATTAAAGCACTTCTGTTGCCCAAGTTTTACCTCAGGATTGAAGATACAGAGGAAAAACTGTTTGTGAAAGAATGCTGGTACTCAGTGGGCTTTGAGTATCTGTGTGATGGCAACATGCTCCCTCGGGCATTTTAATTTGAGTATTTACAAGGGAGGTGTGTATTGGAGGGTTCGGTTGGTTGGTTATTTTTTGCTAGCAAGGATAGTATTTTCCTTGTTTGCATATTCAAGGATGAAAAATAGAGGTATGTTTCTTCAGGTCCCTACTCAGTGCTTTCATATTAAATCTATCAGAGGAACTGTTGGGTAAGGAAACAAATACAATTTTTCATACATGATATTTTTTAAAATTAGTAGTCTTTAAAATTTGCTTGATTAGAAAAAAATATTTTTTCGATGATATATTTTTCTAATATTTCTTCTTTTATAATAGGCATCACCTTCTCTTATGATGGGTATTTAATGCTTTCATGAATTTATCAAGAACTAATTCTTGTTTTCAAGATAATTCCTAGTGAAAATAATCTGGTTTACTTTTAAAAGCTGACTTACGTTTTCAAGATTTCCTTAGGCTGTATTATTTTTTTGATTGCAGTCTTACAACTTCGTAATGATCTCTTCAGACAGATCTTAAGACTTTGTAGTTGAAAAAAATCGAGACCAGTGTTTTCCAAGCCTCACCGTTGGCCTAAGCAAGGATGCTGGGTTAGACAACCTCTGATCGTTTCCACCAGAAACCTTGTATGTTCCTATAACTGACTGGCCACAGACTGGTTAATTAAAGAGATAAATGTTGCTTTGCCAATGATTTTTATTTTTAAATAGCAACAAAAGATCTATACCAAAAGTGCAAAAAAATACTTTAAGAAGTAATATCCTAGTAATGGTAAATTCAAATGCCTGAAGCATTTTTGGTTTAATTTCTTCCAAATCTGGTGTACAAAAAAAGCTATAATAAAGCCTCAGACTGATTCCTGGAGCTTGTCTTTAGGCTAGACATGGTAATATTTTTTTTAAAAGCTCACAAAGAAGAGGAATATGTTTAGGTTAAGAACTTCCAAAAAAACCTTCAAATTTATTCACTATCAGGGAAACTTTTTTCAGTTGCAAAACCAGGAAAATAGAAATGTGGCTGAGGAGAGTGTGGTATGTGCAATAGAGACACGAATCTGACAATGAAATCTTCAGGTAAAGAGGAGAATATTCACCATTGTGCAACCACACGAAATATTTTAGCATTGACTACTTGTTCTGGGTTTCGATACCGAGGTCTCCATAGAAAAAGCATTCCTGCTGGGGAAGCTTCTGGTAACACTTTCTCAACTTCCTTCCAGCTATTCCATCTTGGCAGAAGCTTGAAAGGGTTTCTGTCTGCGTGCCACTCCTTGAATCGATGAGAAAGTGCCATAACCATGTTTACAGAAAGTCCTCTTCTCCGTGATGTCAAGCATACGACGTGACAAATGCTGTACCTGCCATCTGGAGGCTGGGTAGCGCAGGAAATGTAACTCATTAGCCCGATCTCCGCTTTGATTGGGTTTAGTGTGCACACACGTCCTGCGTGTCTCTGCGGTTGGAACTAAAAGTAGGACACTTGGTGTCTGCGCTTACTTACTCTGTGGGGTCCTCCCAGCAACCCCCTCCCTCCAGCTGAGCCAGGAGGAGCTCCAGAAACTTGGTCTCGGCTGGAAATTGCTCTTTGCAATAAATCACGGTCACTTCATGCTTTGATGCGCTGTGGTGAAACGTGTTGGTTGTTGTTTTTTTTTTTAAAAAAACCCAAACTTTTACAAAGCAAATTCTTATTATAACCAACATAGCAACTCCTCTAACAACTAAGAAAAAATGTAAACAATTACACAGTCATATAAATAAGAGTTTCTAAAAAGCTCCTTATATGGCAGTAGTTTCTTGAGCTCTCCTCTGTGCCTGCCAAAGGGCTACAGATTTTTATTATGTGTTTGAATGTTGCTTTGGCTATGTAGGCAGACAAGGGTATGACATAATTGTTCAGTTATATACACTAAATAATCTGAAAATCATGGATATTTAAAAGAAACTGTTCACCTTAGTGACATTAAGAATTTTTTATCTTTTTTGTTTTCCCTTGAGGGTGGATTTCCCAAAGGAGAGCACGTCCAACTGATCATAGATTTATTATTGCTATTCTAGAAATACTTACTGCGGTAGAAATTGAAATAATCGTCAAATATATTTGCAAAACTATTTGTATTAAGGAAAACTTCCAAAGAAACATGAAGGGAAGAAAAATCTAATGAAAAAGTAGTCATCTGCATGTTCTCAAGGATAAATCCCACCTCTGGCTCAGAGAGGATGGTCAGTGCAGGGTATCTCGAGTCACCTTCCCACACAACCTTATGGCCCTACCAGGTTTTCTTTCCTGTTTTGACACATTAATTTTCTGGAGAAACCCAACTAAAGTATGTACACTTTGGCAACGAGGTAAGTCTTGTCAGCTTCTTGCCCTCCAGAAAGGGACAACTGTAAGAGAAAGAGGGGACACATGAAATAAAGCAGAAGGTAGAAGAATATGTGTGTATATACAGAGAGAAAACTGGTCGCAGTGTCTGGTTCTCTCAGTGTCTCAGTAGTACCCTGCTGCTTCCATTGTTGCAGAAAAGACAACTTAATTATTTGGTAGGCTACAGCAGAAACAGATTAGTTTCAAATTATATTTTCCCTTTAGATTATTTTAAATAACTTTATACGTTATTTTCCACAACAGCTTAATTACAAGACATGAAGTAATCACACTCAATTTGCATTGTAAGCATAAGCATATTCTAGAATTAAGTGAAATTCTTTTGCTGCAGCTTTCCTTGATGAATTAAAGACAGCACGAAATATTACCCCCTTAGATAAGAGCCATTGTTGTATTGGTGCAATGAAATTTGTGGAATATGAAATAATTGGGGCAAAATGTGGTTCTGGTTTCAGTGAACAGACTGGGGAAAAAAAACCCAGGGTTGCAGTGCTTGAATAGAGACTTTCTGAAACATGAATGTGAAATCATAGAACGGTGGACACTGAAAGGGACCTCTGGAGGTCACCTCCCCCGACCCCCCAGTTCATTCAGGGCCACCTAGAACATACTGCTAGGGACCATGTCCAGGTGGCTTTTGAATATCTCCAAGGATGGAGTCCCCACAACCTCCCTGTGCCAACGCTCAGCCACCCTTTGGGTAAAAATGTGTCTCCTGACCTTCAGCTTGAGCTTCGTGTTTTTCAGCGTGTGCCCATTGGCTTTGATCCTGCCACTGGGCGCCACTGGAGAGAGCCTGGCTCTGATATCTTTACACCCTCCCTTAAGGTATTTCTAGAGATTGAGGAGAACCCCCTGAGCCTTCTCTTCTCCAGGCTGAAGAGCCCGAACTCTCTCAGCCTTTTCTCCGAGAGGTGCTCCAGTCCCATCATCATCACTGTCGTCCTTTGCTGGACTCCTCCAGTGTGTCCGTGACTCCCTTAACCCAGAAACCCAGAACTGGGCCCAACGCTCCAGGAGTGACCTTGCTGGTGCTGAGTCAAGGAGAAGGTCTACCTCTCTTGACCTGTCAGCAACCCCGGGAAGGAAGTATGAAGGAAATGGGAAGGCAAAGATGGAATATGGAAGTAATGAAAAATACGGAGGTAGGTGCCGTTTTTTGTTTCTTTATTTTGAGATAGGAGGACATATCTTCAATCAAGTGTTTATGATGAAGGTTCAACTAATATAGAAGTAAAATGGATAAATATAATCAACTTAATGTAAATGCTGACTATTTTTTCTCAATTTAAAAGATTCCTTCTACTACTAATAACCATGCATTCAACAGTATTCATCTACACTTGATGGAAGGTGCTGCCTCCAAAGCACTTTATGGAAATTGTCGTTATTTAGGTGAAGAAACTTCTGCCCAATGATGTGATGTGATTTGCCAGCAGCTGCAAAGCTCGCCAGTAGCAGGTTGAAAACAGAACTTGGGTCCCACCCAATAACTACTCTGTAGGAATACATTTTGCATTGGATATCGGTTAGAACAATTCTGTAATTAATTTCAATTATAAACTAAAAATAGCATAATTAATATTAATTGGATCACTTGTATTTTCCAACTTGCAGATTGAATCAATGTAAAAAAATACATACATTTTTTGCAGGTAATACATGGCTTATTGAGGGTTAAACTGCAATACAGTTTGTTCTTATTTCAATTTATTTACTTTCAGTGTACATTAAAAAAACCAAGCAAACCAACAAACACCACTACACTAAAAAAAAACAAGAACAAAGATTTTTTTCATCTATTGCATTTTTAATACTAATGATACAATTCCTATTTCAAAGGTAACTCCCAGCAACTTCCTTTAGGTAAGAAAGTTCATCTGAACTTATGACTTTGAAGAGAATTTAGCTCCCGTGTGTTGCAACTGATTTTTTTCAAGTGCCTGCAAATTAAACTCCTCTGTAATTTTGCTTAACGCTTTGAGACTGCATTCTATATGACTTTGTGATCGCAAAGCAGGCAATAAAGTGGGGCTAAAAAACCTGCAAACACAAAGAGCACTTTTGTTATTGTTCCTCGGTCCCCCCGTTCCAGAGCCTTTGCAGCACCGGCTGGTACTTGTGTTGCCAACATCCCCATCATGTCAACGTAAGACTCCAGATGGAGGCGAATATGAATTTTCCCAATTCAGTTTGACTTTTACAGTTCTGGGCGTAGAGACTGCAATGAGACAGAAGCAGCTCCTACTTCCCGAGTAAATGTTTCTGGACGTTGGTTGGACTCGATGACCCCAAGGGTCTTTTCCAACCTGAATGATTCTATGATTCTGTGACATTGGGTATTCCTAAATCTTGGAAACAATTTTCATAAAGAATATGTATCTTTTTAGGAGAACATCATTTGTCTCTCATCAAATAAACATAGTGTTCTCATTAGGATACTTGAATCACACCAAATGACAAAAGGAATCTTTGAGACAACTGGTATTGTAGCTATAACTTGTAGGTATTTATTTTTTGTTTTGTCAAAGAGTCTTAATTTTTTCCCTATCTTAACTTCTACAAATACAAATGACGGATCTCTTTCCATATTCTCTGCAATGACATTTGCAGTAAACTTAATTTATAATATTGTACCAAGTATCCACTGCTGCACTGTCATTGAGATTATTGAAATGATAGTTCTGCTAGATAATCTATCAATCCAAACTGCAGGACTCGGACCAATCTCGTCTATATTAAAATTACCTTCCCTGTAAGAAAGACATAATTCTTTTCCTTTCTTTCACAACTTTGCCTTCTGTTTTGAGTTTTATGAATAATTGCTTTCTACTGATCAAAAACAAATTCTAATATAGTGCACACATGGCCATTGATCACTATAAGCACTAATGTATAAATAAAAATATGTTTATGTTTCAAACTAAAACTGACATCTCTATAATAAGACCTCATACACACAAGCCAGTACATTGCTATACCATATCCAGAGAGGCTGATTGCTCAGTTTCTGTGAGAGTTTTTCCAGCTGAAATACAGATCCTATACTAATGAAATATAGAAATAATAGTACATATTTTCTCTGTTTAAAAACAATAAAATAATAAATCTTTATGTATGCATTTGATTGTCAAATTAACTGAACTCTAGGATTCTCCATTAATTAAGATAGTATTGCAGGTATATACTTAAACCAAAGTATGCTTACAACTTTGGCTTGTTGCACCACTATAAACTTGCTTTCTAATTCTGGTTTAGATGAGAAGTTGTTTGATATTCCCTTCCCGGGCTCTGGCGGATAATTACCCATGGCACGCGAGCGCCATCCCATTTGTGTACAATTGCTCATCTGTTACTGATAAAGGCCACAAATAAATATATGGCAAGTCAGAATCGTGATGACTTAGAAATGCTTTTAGGCTTACCGGTGCTTGATCAGCTTAATTAAATAGGATGAAATGGAAAGAAGAAAGAGAAAGGGGAAAGGGAAAGAGGAAGGGGAAGGAATAAGGTCCTCTCTCCTAGGTAGCGTGCCTCCAGCCTGTGTTTCTAAGATTTAGACTGCTTCACTGCATTCTGTAAGTACTCCAAGCGTAAGAGAGTGTCCCCCCAGGGAGAATAAAATTGAACAAGACAGAAAAACTACATAAAAACAAGGGCAAAAAGTCTGATGTACATTCAAAATAATTTCTACATTAAAAATACCGATTTAAAAGGACATTATGTTCAAAAAAGTAACTTGAACTGCAGGTAGAGCTTTGCCATCTTAACAGTTAAACCTGCAGCTTGCTTTTGCCTCTGAGAGGAAATGCTGAGTTTAAGTTAAACACTTATTACTTCAGTGCTTTTTCAAGAACCTTTATACCCGCGAGTGTTTCAAGGTATGGATCTATCCCACTGTCCCCACTGCCCCTTTTATACTTATTTTACCATTCAAAAGTTGCCCAGAATGTGTGCTGTAAATATTTCTTTCAGTAGGAACCTATATCCTACTTGGTGGGTAGTAGGATTTCACCTTAATTTTCAGAAATAAATTCAGCGTGGTTCTGCTGTGCTGCAATATGTTCTGCATAGCCAAGGAAAGACAGATTTTCTGTGTCCTTTCTTCCACATCTCTGCAGCGTTTGGGCCCATGGATTTCCATACTCCATTCTCTCTTCTTCCTTTCTTTCTCCCTTACCTATCTCACCTCACCTTCCACACAAAAACAAGGAAACTCACAGAAGTCAATAACAATCTTCTCGGTGATGTCTCAATCATTTGGATCTAACCTTAACAAGAGTTTAAGAAAATTATTTTTTTCTTCTTTGGGTTATTGTCCATTTTCTTCTTATTGGGCTTTGCATGCTGTCCTGTTATTCAGGAGAGGATGTTTTCCAATGCTTCTGCTCTTACATGATAGATTATAAGAGGGAGAAAAAGAGATTTGTAAAGGGATCTTCCCTCTCAGAAGGATGTTTGGTTCCTTTATCCATAAAGAGACCTTGAGGCCACTTTGGGAAATACTGTACTTCATTATCACAATAGGAAAGGCAAAATCATCAAGCAGCATATTAAAGGGGGATTATGAAAAGAGAGAATCGGAAAACATAATTTTTCTCATGCACTTTTTTTATCTTTATTTGTCCATTTACTATTTTTTCCCCTTCTAATTCAGTTTCCATTTTCTAAACATCACTAATCAAAGTGGGGTGGTTTTTTTTTTTTGTTTGTTTGTTTTTTCAGGTGTCTCAAAGCAAAATGAAGTTTGTGATTCATGTAGCTTAAAAATTGTGTTTTCCCAGGGCTGCTGGCAGACTGAGATCCAAAATACAATATGTGAAGATGAATCATTCTGAACCGGAAAAAGAAATAGAAATTTGCAGATGACCACGATGTGTGAGGTGTAAGAAGTATTCTCAGAAAAGGACACTTATGGCCCACCTTTGGGAGCAGCAGAAAAAGGTAGTAGATAGACACTGAAAGACATAAGAGACACAAATATAGAAGTGTAATATTTATCTGCTGTTGAAGAGTATGTAAGACATTAACTGATAAAAAATATCCTTCGACATTTTTGTGCACAATGTGCATCTTGTGCGCAGACAGGAGTCTATGACTGGATCTGCATTCTCCCTGTTAGAAGAGTGGTACCCAGGAGAGCACAGCTTGGTCATAGTTTCTATTTAGTGTCATTATTTTATTGTTTATTATAGTGCTTTCCAAAGCAATACCTAGGTTTCTAATGGACTACTCCCGGTCTCTGACAATTCCTATTTATTTCTATTCTTTCACCAAAAGCGGTCTTCCTGGCAGATCTCTCATAGTACTCAAAGCACGTTGATGAGATGCAAAGGCAAAAGAATCTTAGTTCTGGCACCAAAACTCTGGAAATGGAAAAGCAGTCCCATGAGTTTTGCTTGATGAAAAAATGAGAGAGGGGTTCTCCTGGTCTCTGCCTGGACCAAACTCCCCTGTCACTATGACAGTGACATATTCCCCTCATAATTGATGCTGAATGACTCTAAAGAATGCTGTCTGACCCATTCCAGTCATGTCTAGATTCATGTTATATTGGAGAAATTTACTCCAAACAAGGTTTGTCTGAACAACAGACATATTTCCCTTGTCAAAAACCCCACGAGGTGCCTGGGTTTGCCTTCCATCCAGGCTCTGAATTGGTGGCTAAATATAAATCTCCATCATTGTGTATGATAAGGCATCTGAACTTTCTTGGCTTCCACAGAGGTAAAACTACTCTCACTTTTACAATCCATAGTACGGGAGGAAATGGCCTCAGGTTGCAACAGGGCAGGTTCAGATTTAGGATATTAGGAAAAATTTCTTCATTGAAAGGGTTATTGAGCATTCCAACAGGCTGCCCAGGGAAGTGGTGGAGTCACCATCCCTGGAGGAGTTTAGAAGATGCATAGACACGGTGCTGAGGGACATGGTTTAGTGGCAAACTTGGCAGCGTTGGGTTAACAGTTGGACTCTATGATCTTAAAGGTTTTTTCCAACACAAATGACTCTGTATCTTAGATTCCTCACATGACACTGGAAGCCAACGTGTGGGGAAACAGCTGGTTGACCAGCAAACAGCACCGTCCTCACTCTTAATTATATTCTGCACTAGATGTTAATATTGTGTTTGGACCTTGCTTTAAACATAGGTAACATAGTGAAGAACTCAGGGTAGTTTAATTACTAACAAGTTTTGCGTCCAGCATGATTTTATAAGTGAGAATCTTTAAAATACAGCTATGTCCTATTTTCCAAAAATCCCCAGGCATTCAACTTTCAGTAAGCTGGACTTCATTTTATTTTCCAAAATAAAAGCATATGGTCCATTTAAAATTATTTAATTACCTACAGAGGTATTTTTACTACCAAGTATGCACACTACTTACCTTAAATGTATTCCACACGGTCATTATCATCTACTAAATAAAACAAATTATCAAAAATAATACAAAATAAAAATTTTACAGTGCTCCTAAATACATTCCAATTGCAAAATAATCAGCAGTTGGTAACAGCCACCTCGTTTGGAGTCTAGGTGTGCTACAGCCTAACGTAGGGGCATACGTGGGGTGTGGGGCCACGTTCCGTGACAGAAAGGCTCCAGAGAAACGTTTGATCATTCTTTGTGATGCATAAAATATGTCACAGCTGTACTATAAAAGATCTCAGCCATCAGGTAAGGCTGTCATTTGCCCTGCCTGGATTATATTGGAAAAACACAGTGTTTCTGTGTTGTACTTGCGTGGGATTATTGCTCAAAAAACCACCACCTATTTAGTCTGTGTACGTTTTACCATCCCCCTGCTCTATTTCAAAAGAAAGTAGTCATAAAATAAACATGGTAAGGAGAATAGATCTGGTTGATATTTTGTTTCAACATATACCCATTTCATACGTTCTAAGTTGTGAATATGTTAAGTACTGGTCTACATTAGAGCCGGGTTTTACAAAAGGATTGCCTGTTCCTCTGGGGACTGGTTCCTTTCATTTGATTTCTGTTATGCACACATCTTATTTTAGTTCAAAATCTAAGCCTGTGTCACAAATAATATGTATAACAAAGGAACAATGGCAGTAAAAGTAGACCAAAATGTATAAAGATTTATTATATTTCCCATTAACTCACAGACTTTTAAAAATGATATTTATTAAGGCATCCGCTTTGTTAACATACTCATCAAAATACACAGAAACCGTAACTGCTACGATTTTAGTAGACTTTAATGATTTTGTGTCCACTATGTTGGTCCATCAAGAAGTAGCTTTATCAAAAATTCATGCTTTGTTATTTATTGGGTAGAAAGGAAATTTCAGACTTATCCCAGCAAAAACTGCCTGTTAAAATAACTTTGGAGACTGGCATTTGTGCAAAATTTATTAAACGTAGTATGGTCCTGTAAAATATCATGTTTTAACATGGGAGATGTAGGAAACAGAAAGGCATTGGCGAGAGCAGTAGTTAAAGCTTGTAGGGGTTATGGTGTCATAGAGAACCGTTGGTGAGATGCAGAGAGAGACGCTGCACTCTTTTTCTAGTTTAATGTGTTTAGAGTTTGGAGTAATGAGTTTAGCGGTCAGCATTTGAGATTTTACTTCAGGGTCTGCGGTTCTCAAAATTACTCTAATTTGCGAAATGAAACTCTATTGTTCATTGTGGTGAAAAAAAAAAAGGCCACAAGAAAAACAGAAATGCAAGATAACTCACTTTTATGATAATATTCTTTTTTTCAGATCCACCTGAAATGATACGTGCGCTGATGAAGAACAATCACAGCTTTCAGGGCTGTTAGAATCAATTTTACCTGTTGTGCAAATATCGTGGGGTTTTCAAAAACTTTTCCAACTTAAAACAGGCCTGTCTCAATGACAGCTTCAGCATTAGTTGCCTCGTAAGAAAATGAAAGTCATTATTTTTTTAATTGAGTTTGAAGAAACACTTTTCACAGAGAATTAACATACGGCGGAGCAGACAAAACCGATTAAGGGCCGCCATCTGGCACGGGGCTAGAAAAGTTGCTGCCATATGTTTTGACCAAGACTGCAAAATAAACTGTTTTATACTGTCAGCACCTCCAGTTCTGTTTTATAAATTACATTCGGTTTTATTATATATATGAAAAAGATTAGGAAAGGTTTCATCTACGACTGGCCGCTTAATTGGAAAACAGACGCTATATAAAATTTTAAAACAGGCAGAGGGTGACTGGGGCTCAGCCTGAAAGCTCTTTGACAGCTGTACGTAACAGAAGTGCAAGGGGGGCTATAAATTGTTGATTAAGGCAGATCTTTAATTCTTAATCAGTAAAATTTAAATCATTCTTCAATATTCAGCAATTGCAGATTTTCTTTGATAATAATTACAGAAGAAAACGTAACACAAAATTCCTGGGCAGAGGGAAAGACTGTGAAATTCGTGGGTGACATTAAGAAGCGGTCAAATGAAAAAAGGAAAAAAAAAAAAAAAGAATCCATCTTTTTCTTAAAAGGATATAGTTTCATAAAGAATAGATTTTAAAAATCAGTATATATGTATGTTGCTGTTGGAAAAATAACATATCAGGTTCAAATGAAATTTAGGAATGTTAATCTCTTTTGCAGCTGCTATTTTTGTTTTATGGTATTTTTACAGCTGTTTTTAATTTCTTTTAAGAAATACTAAACCTTTCGGAGTATTCCCAAGTGAAACACCATGGTACAGATAATTGGTTTCATTGCAATTCAGATTATGAACATCATTTTTCAGTTGTTACTTTCAAACTATACACACAGCTAAATCTGTAAGCCATTTTCTTTATTTCAGCTACTATCAAAAAGGGAGAAAATAGCTTGAAACATCACAAAGTCTTAATGTCTTTGTAAGGATTTGTGATGTTTGAAAATATTTACTCACTGGTGCAGAATGTTCGCAATAAATGCAAAAGTATCTTCCAACATATTTATGCTCACGCAATATCAATCTCTATATGGGAATAGATCAATTATTGCTGGCGTAAGACATTATAAATTGACGTCTATATGCGCCAGAAAAGCCCCTGCCTTCTGCAGAGATCCATTCAAAGGGAATAGGGGGAAGGAAGAATTTTAATTCGGCTTTGAATCAATTTCATGGCAACTCTGGCTGAAGAGCTGCTGATCCCATCTCCCACGTTACCTCTGTCCCGCGCTCCGTGCACGCCGTGCAGCATTTGCTCTCCCAATTCTTGCACCAAAAAAACCCAGGCAAACTCCCCCCCACCAGCCCCAGCCCGCCCTGGGGCCTCTGGTTAATGTGGGGCACAAAGTACTGAGCAACACCTGGATATTTCTTTTTTATCCTTCTGTTCAACATGTGGTTCTACACTGTATTTACGACGTACCCTCTAAAGCCCCGAAGAAAATAAGCTTTTATTTTCCTTGGCTTCTATCTATGTCATCACTGTAATGCTGGGGAGCTTCATAAGGAGTAATGAATTTATTCTCAGAACACTTCTGTGAGAGCAGGAAATGCTTGAATGAATATTTACAATATTCGTTGTACAGAGAGAGGCACGGCGAGCTGGAGTAACGTTTCAAGCAAAGCAGAAACAGGTCTTGGGCTGCTTGGTCTGAGCCCACGGCTTCTCTTAGGAGGTGACTCTCCCGTCTCCAGAAGGTCCCAGCTCAACCTGACCTATGGTTTGCCTGGTGAAGACCCAACCCACACTGCGCCGAATTTGCATGGCTTCGTTCCGGCTTGAAATTAAACGGGGACCAAAAGTCAAAAAGGCGTGTGATCAGATAATAAAGGACCTTCTCCAAACCTGAGAGCTCAGGCTGCACGTGTCACCCCTGCGGTGGCATTTCATCACCCCAGGCGCTTCTCTTTTCATTGCGCATCTCACTCAGCACTGGTGGGGGGAGACAACGGAGACATTGGGAAAATTTTAAAGAACACTTGGAAAAAACAAGGAATATACTTGGGAAACACAGAAAACCCGAATTACTTTCTTTTCTCGGTAGGCAGCCATCAAACTTTTTGTTCAAAGCAATTTTTATATGTACATCAGCATTTTTATCTGTACACATTTGCAAACGGTGAGGCAGGAGGGGTTGCCTGGTGCCATGTGTACGTCTCTTTTAAGTCTTGCTTTCTTCCATACGCATCTCCACGTATTTTGTGGGAGAAGGCAGGGCACCCTTGGGCTGCGTTTCATTCCCCGTGGACTCTCGCTCGCTTCACAATTCCCCGTGAGACTTCTCCAGGCTCCACACACACGCACAGAACCGCAGAGGATATAAAACAGACAGTTATGACATGAATTACGAAATTCACCACGAATTCGTGTAAACCCTTCCCCTGGTTCACGCATCAGCACCAATTTTGTTCCACCGCTAAGAGGCACGTGTGAGACTAAGACCCATCCCTATGCTAAATTTCATATTTTTAGGCAAATCCTCGTTGTCACCTTCATGACTTGGGAACGTTCATCCTGTTTTTAAACACGAGGAGACAAAAACTAGTCTTATAAACATCTGAGGTTTAGCACTTTTGAAAGAGAAGAAAGTGACCAGAAAAACAATTGAAAACTGGATCATGCCAGAATTTCTATTTCTGTTAGCTATTATCAATTTGGTTGTTTTGAGGCAGATAACACCTAACTGGGGCGTGACTTCGGCACATTTGGAAATTACAGCTGCACTTCAAATGGCTCAGGTCTTCATCTGAAAACAAGTTATGCCATTGAAGTTGGTAAAATAGTAATTTTTAGTAAGTACTTGCCATCAAACTTCTCAGGAAACTGTGTTATGAGAGAGGTGGGGTTTTTTTACTGACAACTATTTGGTATCTTTATTGATAATCTGGCAAAACGTTATATTTTGGCTGGAAAAGCTTGCTGGTTGTATAAGAATTGGTAAGTAATAGGTGATGATGAAGACACCAAGTGATACAGATAATATCATATCATGTCATGTCATGTCATGTCATGTCATGTCATGTCATGTCATGTCATGTCATGTCATGTCATGTCATGTCATATCATATCATGTCATATCATATAATATCATATCATATGATATAATATAATATCATATCATATATATTAAGAGGTATATATTAAATTGTATTTCTTGAATGGTATGTATCCTGTATTATATGTTTTATATATTAGATGCTTTACCATGTGACAAATTTCTCGTGGAACTGATCACATTCAAGCAGCATGTACATTCTTATCACCTGGCAGCAACAGGAACTGTAGATCCATAGGATGGAGGAGCGTGCTTTGGGAATCGCTGGACAGGCTGGAAGACTGGAGTGATGGCGAGTAACTGGCTGAACACAAGCTCCCAGCACACTGGGGCATGGTGGCACTGCTCTGGTGGGAGGTGTCCCTGCCCAGGGANGAGGTATATATTAAATTGTATTTCTTGAATGGTATGTATCCTGTATTATATGTTTTATATATTAGATGCTTTACCATGTGACAAATTTCTCGTGTAAATTGATCACATTCAAGCAGCACGTACATTCTTATCACCTGGCAGCAACAGGAACTGTAGATCCATAGGATGGAGGAGCGTGCTTTGGGAATCGCTGGACAGGCTGGAAGACTGGAGTGATGGCGAGTAACTGGCTGAACACAAGCTCCCAGCACACTGGGGCATGGTGGCACTGCTCTGGTGGGAGGTGTCCCTGCCCAGGGATGATCTTGAAGGTCCCTTCCAACTCTAACCCTTCTATGATTCTATGGTGGACACAGTTCCTGGTTATATAGAGAAGGGAACAATGAGGGAAATGTTCAACCTTGTAGACTCAGGTATTGGAGCAACCCCCAACTTACTGAGGTGATCAGGGTCTTGTGAATGACCAGGTCCTAAAAATAAAGGAATTTTTTCAAAAGGAGTGTTTTCTTATACATTCTTGGTGTCTTTGACCAAAATAGAGCCAAAACATTCACATGCAAGACAGAAAGAGACAAATCAGGAAAAAAATATACATTTTATGAAAGAATTAAGAATTATAATGTGAGGAATCAGAATAGAAGATATGGATGTTTTGCCCATCTTTTAATGATGAAGGGTAATACGTTACCCATGTAGTATGTGATGTTGACCACTATTTAAAACAATTACTACTGGGTCAGACTCCTTTTCAGATACATCAAAGGTGTAACTTATAAGCAACCTAATTCTTCTCAGGAAGGGGCTTTTTTTTTTCCCTGCAGACAGACAGACTCAATGTGTAAGTCACACCTGATAAGAAAAAAGGTCTTACCCATCATTGTTAAAATTAGCACACGGGGTTATTAAACCTGAAGAAGATTACAGAATAGAGATATTTTTATGATATTTTTTTTTCCCCCTATCTCTTCACTTTATGTGACTAACAGCATCTGGCATATGGTGTTTCACAGTTTCCCTCACACAAGCATTCGGGTGGTATTTCTTTTGTTGTATGAACATTTGCCAGGGGAATAAGAATCTGAGCTCTACCCCCCCCTCCCCCCTTCCCCCTGAAAAGCACGAAAATGTAAAAGAAATCATAGGAAAACCACAAAAGCTTGCAAAATAACTAAAGGGTAAATCTCCTCTCTTACTCTGTTTTCCAATAATTCAACTGACTTTAAAAATACGTTCAAAGGCACGGTGTCTTTTAATAAAAGTCGACAGACGTGCTCTATGCCTGAAGTCGTCAAATGGAAATTTATCAGGCAATATAATTATAACAAACAAAAACCAACCAGCACGATAGTAAAAGTAATGAAGTAATGAGAGAGAGAGAGAATTATTTGGTAAATTGAATGTAACATAATGTCAAGGTAAATGGAAGGAAGATTTAAAGGAAAAAAGTTAATTTCTGAAAGCAAGTAAGATTTAGAAATTTAAATGAGGACACTGAAGGGAAAGGGAGAGATTTCAAAGCATAACTTGGCAAAAGTATTGATTTTAATTGAAGCCGTGGATGACCACTCCTATTCTCAGAGCTCATTTCTTTTGCCAGGTTGAATGGAGAATGCAAAGACCAAACATCAGGAACTGCCTGACATGAGGCTGCTTCCCTGCAGCCCATTGCCCACTGCTCCCAAGTCACAGGTTGGGACGGATCACGAGGGGACTTCTGAGAGTTATGTTGTTTTCCCAAGCTCACAAAATGGTTCATGGTGCTCCAACGTGTCTTTATTCACTGCTGCTTAAATTGTGGTGCTTCCTCCACAGGATTTACAAGCTAAAAGTATGTTCTTTCTTCCTGTACCATAATGCTGAGCCAGAAGAATATGTTTTGCAAGCTTCTGGAAGGAGTTCTGTAAATTGTGAGGAATATTTTAATCCACCCAGGGTTCATCAGCCTTACTCAAGTGTTCCATGGATGGGTACTGACCTGCCCACACTCCTCTCATAGTTTCGGTGGAAATCTGCTAAAACTTGAAAGCCACATAGCTAGTTCAGAGTTGTGTCTAAACTAACATACCAATGAAGGAATTGTTTTACCTAATCCCTTTAAATTGAGTGCTTGCCACTTCAGATCACTGGCAGAAAAGCTCAGACCTTTCTCATCCCTGCTGTAATTCATGGTGATACTCAGAAACCACTCTTCCTCTGATTCACCTGCCTTGAGCAAACTGTTTCTGAAGCGTTTCCTCCCATTAAGTTACTAGTGCTTGGTACAACTTTTTTAAACAGTGGAGTTCTCCAGGAAAGGTAAAACACTCCTTAATTATGGACATTGTGGTGGTTGCAACAGAGAAGAAAACCCTTTCTGATCCTTACTTTGGGTTTGCTGTCAGAGATGTAGCACCTTAGAAACACTCCAGGGATGCACGTGCAGATGGATGGAGAATGAGGAGCGCAGCAACATTGGCAAGGAGGATGCTGGATGGCAGGGCAGAGGGTAAGGGTCCTCCAGCCCATCGTCTTCCACATGCTTTGAGACACAGAGAGACTGCAAGAAGGAAATAAACTCTGGCACCAGCCTAAAAAAAGGCTGTCCCAGCCATTGTCCGTGCTTGATGGGCTGGTCCTGCCACAGCTTTGCCCAGTCAAATGTCACCCAGCATGTATTTCGGGGGTTTACCCTAAAAGATGGTTTACTTTGCCCAAATTAGGTACCATCAATTCCACACTGCATGTTTTTCACACAACAAAAGAACTGTCCACTGGGCTTTTATTGCAATTCAGCTATTTGAAAGGTTAAATTATAGAGTCATAAACATGGTTCCAGAGAACTTGTAGGCAAAAGGCATGGTCCAAAACTTAAAATAAAAGAGTGGAACCAGATTAAGAGCCATAAAACACCAGGATTCCAGTATTCAGTGCTGCTTACATTTGTGGTATTTACTCCTGTATGGTGATTTTCACTGATATATTCAAATAGACTAAAAGTGAGCAAAGATGCCCCCTGTGATCAAGAAATAACTGCACCTAAGCACCAAATGCTTTATTTTAATATACCCTAAACATAAGAAGCATCACAATTTTGTGCCTGTGTTTGACTGATTCCCTTTAAAAGAGTGTCCAGTTGAGGAACCTGAGCCCTGACTCTCTCTGCCCTGAGCAAGGAAGGGAAGAATAGATGTTCCCCGAGTGGGACCTGGAGACACCTTACCCTCTCCTGGAGAGCTGGGAGGGAAATGTGTGCACAAAGAGGACACCCCCTGAAGGTCACCGTTTTCCTCCTGACACTGAGCAGAGAACACCTTCTCCTGGCAGGGGCACTTTGTGCTCTCCTGAAATGCACCTTTTCCAAACCAGGCATCAAGATGCCCGAGGCTGTAATAGCATCTCAAGGAGGGGAAAAAAAAAAACCTTAATGCTTTCTTTCTTGGCTGCAAAACCATCCCACCTCCCCC